>VZUI01051228.1:0-67627 GCA_013401135.1 Cettia cetti | reverse complement strand
CGGGAGCTGGCCCCTCCGCCCGGCCCGCCCCGGACGTGGCGCTCGGGCCCCGCTTCCCGTTCCGGGCCCCGCGGCCATGGCGGCGGCGGCGGCTCCGCCGGGCGAGGCGAGCCCGGGGCTGGCGGCGGGGGAGCGGTGAGGGGGGCCCAGAGGGGGGTCAGCCCCGCCTGCCCTCATCCCCCGCCTGGTCCAGCCCCGCCTGTCCTCATCCCCTGCCCGTCCCCAGACCCTGCCCGTCCCCAGCCCCTCTCTGTCCCCAGCCCCTCTCTGTCCCCAGCCCCTGCCTGTCCCCAAGTCCTCTCCCTTTCACAGTTCAGACAGTTATAGTTAAGGCTTGGTTCTAGGAAAATAGTTATTGGGTGATAATAAACGATATGGAAAGAGGTAGAAATAAATGTCCTGTCCTGTCTGGGAGAATTGCAGAAGCCCGGACACACTCCAGAGCTGCGGGTGTCCCCCTCCACTGTCCGAGCAGGATGCAGCAGGACCCGTGTGCCCCCAGCAGCGTGGCTTCCTCAGCACAATGCCCTTGGGATGGGTGCTTGCAGAGAAGTGGGTGCACTTGGGTGGATTTGAGCAATCTCCTGGGTTTGTGGCTGTGTTTGGGGTGCAAAACCCTTCCCAGGGTGATGGAGCTTACGGCTTGGTGTCTTGTCTCTTCTCATGTAGTCTTGTGTGTGTGGACAAGAATGTGGCTTCTCCCAAACTCTACGTCCTGGAGCCATGGATTGCCAACCTCTTGGTGAATTACGAGCAACCGGATGAGCATGAGAATTTCCTGGCTGGGCAGGTGGTGCAGGTGGGTACCCAGAGGGACTGTCCCACAGTGCTCCAGCTGCCTCTCTAATCTAAATTCTGGGAAGCATGCAGTGCTTCCCAGTTTGGTGGCTGTGGATGTGTGACTCTTCCTCAATGTCTCTGATTTTAATCTTTTTTTGAGGAGGAAAAACTTGGTGTTGTGACTGCCTTCCTGTGGAACTTGTTCCAGGTCCACGAATATGAGTTCCTTTTTTCCCCTCTCCAATCTCTTGACAGATCTTGAGTGACTCAGCTGCTCCTGGCCAGCCTGGGGTGCTCCAAGATGCTGTGGTGCAGGTCTCTGATGGATCCTGCTACATCCGTGTGGTCATTGCCTCCGAAGCTCTGCGGGCAGAGGAAAAGTGGGTTCCACCGTGACTTGGCATGGCTGGGACAGCAGTTCTCCACAGCTGCTGTGAGGAGCTGGGGCTCCTGCCTGGTCTTGTTTCAGGTTGTGTTAAGCTAAAGCAACCTCGGGGTGGGAAGTTGGCGTGAAAGAGCTGCTAAGAGAAGAAAGCTGGAATGCCCTTGCTGCCGTGTCTGCTGGTTGGGATGGGCAGGGACCCATGGCAGAAGCTGTGATGCCATTAGAAAGGACTGTAGAGTCCTTGGATTTTGTGGAAGGAGCCAGAGTGTTAACCATGGCAGCCTGGGCTGCTCCTTCAGTGCTTTCCTCCCATTTCCCTTTTTGGACACCCTTAAACTGTTGGGGTGCTGGTAGCAGAGCCAAGCATAAGCAGCAAGAAGAAGCTGCTCTTAGGCAGGAATTGCTAAGGGATAAAGAGCCCTTGGTGCCTGCTGCTCATGGTGAGACATGTTCCAGAATGCCCTGGTGTGGCTGGCAGAACTCTTGTGGGAGCCCCACTGTGTGTTGGGGGGGTCTGGCTCTGTTCTTCAAGGCATTCCTGCTCTGCTCCTTTTCCAGTGCCCACCTGCAGCTCAGGCTTTCCAGCCTTAATTGCAGAATTATCGTCCTGCAGAAGTACACGGTGTGTTTTCAGGACGAGGCCAGGCTGGTAAGTGCTCTGAGGAGTGGAACCAGCCTGTTCCATTACCTTGCTGTGCTTCCTGCACTCTTGCCTGCTACCTTGAGCTGCTCTCAGGAGCTGAAGGCTGGTGATGGGTGGCCTTTCATTTTCATCTGCAGCTCCTGTGGGGTGTGTGGCAGCTGACCTGGGCAGGGATGAGCCCTCCTGGGAATGGAGTACATCTTTCCCAGGGTGCCTGTTGGGCAGCTGCAGGAGGCCTGCATGGGCTGTTGGCAGAGCAATCCACTGTCCCCTTGCAGGGGTTCAGAGGTGTCCCCACAGGCTCCCCTGGGCTGGCCCACCCTGACTCTTGCAGAGCCATCAACTGACACAGGAAGATACAAACTCCCCTTTGAAGAGGGGTTGTCCTTTTTGAGGGGATCTTCTCTTGGACTGGAGGGTTGGGGGCAGAGCTGGGGTGGGTGTGGGAGTGCTGGCTGGCCCCAGGGGAGGCAGGGGCAGAGGTGGGACTCAGAGGTGCCTTACAGGCTCTGTCCTCCCCACAGGAGGACTGCCAGTTCTACCTCACGGCCCAGCAGTTCATCGTGCTGCCCATGCAGAGGCAGAGGATTGCATCATCTGATGGGTATGGCCATGGGAGGGGGGTGGTCTGTGCTCGGGGGGGACTTCTTCATCTTCCCCACTGCAGTGCTGACCTGGAAGTCCTGATGTGACCTGCTTGTGGAGATCCCTTTTGAAGAAGGGATTGTCTCCAAAGCAAGGGAGAAGGGGATTTGGAGGGAATCAGTAACTGGCTTCTCTTTTGCTGCAGGAACCAGGACCCCTCTGTATTGAAGAAGATAAAGGAGCTCTGGCTGTAAGTATGGGGCTGAGGGATGTATCCAGACACCCTGATGAGAGTGTGCAGCCTCAGACTGGGGTTAGAGCAGAGTGGCAAGGGCTGGCACAGGTTATGGCAGCTCCTGGTTAACCTGTGTGACTCCTTGCCCTGGAACATGGCAGAGTAGACCATGAAAAATGAAATTGTGGTGGCACATTGCCAGCCTCTTCCTCTGAGCTAGGGGGAAACACCTGTGGGGAGCTTGTTCCTGCCAGTGGTGGGCAGCACAGCTGCGTGGGTGAGCCCTGCACAGCTCATTCTTCATCCTGGAGATCCAGTACTGGAGATCCTCAGGGCCTTCCATCAGTCCATCTCCAGGGTGAGGCTCCCTGGTGGCTGTTCCTAGCACACTGAGAATGTGGCCAGTGGCCAGACCAGCTCCCAGTGAGAGATCCACTGCTTTCACAAGCTGCTGCTTCCAATCCAGGGTGCTTGATCTGTGACCGAGAGCTGTGTATGTCCCAGCCCTAACCTGGCTTTGTGTTCTTGGTCATTTCAGGAGGAATCTTGCTGTGAGGAACGCTCCCAGCTCAGGTAAAGGGTTGTGGGGATCATGCAATGCTCTGGCTGCCTGGGAGGGCCCCTGGGTTTCCTCAGCTTGGTCTGTGACAGGCAGAGGTAGCACAAACCTGATCTGATCTGAAAAGGTTATTTTGCTAAGCCCAAAGCAGGAAGAGATAATGCTGACAGCTAAAGCAGAGTGGGACATTGCATGTCTGTGCTCATGCTGCTGGTCCAGGATGTGTGAAGAAAGGAAAGATAGTTTCTAGAAGCAAATGAAATGCAGAATTTTAGGTGTTCCCACAGGTTTCAGTGTCATGACAGTCACCAAGTCATGCACCAGGGTAAAAGTGTTTGCAAGTGAGGCTTTCCTGTCTCCTCCACTGATGTCTGTGTGTTCTTGCTCCAGAGCCCTCTGTCTCTCAGCTGATTGATGCCATTGGACAGAACCAGCTGGAGATTTTGAAGGAAAATGCTGAGGAATGCTTGGATTTATGGAAATCAAAGGAGAAGCCGGTGACAGTGGAGGACGAGGATCCCATCACCCAGTGGGAGGCAGAGCGCAAGAAGGAGGTCTGTCCTGAGACAGGGCTGGGACAGCTTGGGCTGCTCTGGTGGATGGCAGAAGGAAGGGGAAGAACAGAGCTGGAGGTTTGCTGGGGAGGGAGGTGGTGTTGGGTTTACAGGTACAGCTGGGCTCTTGCATCTGGAGAGGGACTGCCCAGCAGAAATCCTGTTGTGTCTCATTTCAGCAGGGTGAGGACATTTTCATGGTCCCAGTCAGCGCCCTGGTGATCCCTCCTGAGGAGGAGGCAGTTGTTTGTGATTCTTCTGAGGCAGCATCTGTAGGGTACACAGGTAGGCAGTGCAGCACACAGGCAAGTGAAATGAGGGGCTCCCTAGGGTGGGGAGAAGATTTCCTTTACTCTGGGTGTGCCTCATGCTGGAGACATGACCAACAGTGCCCCTTTCATTGCAGACACAAGCCAAACAGCTCCTGGAAAGAATGGTGATGACAGGATAGTGCCAGGAGACTCAAGTCTTGCATCCCAAACCAGCTGTGAGTAGCAGGATCTCCAGATCCTAGAATGATTTGTGTTGGAAGGGCCCTTAAAGACTGTCTAGCCCCAATCCCTGCCATGAGCTGGGACAATTTCCACTAGACCAGGTTGCTTCAAGCCCTGTTCAACTTGCCTTGGAACACTTCCAGGGCTGGGGCAGCCACAGCTTCACTGGGCAACCTGTACCAGGGCCTCCCCACTCTCACAGGGAAGAATTTCTTACAAATATGTAATCTAACCCTGCCATCTGTTAGTGTGAAGCCATTCCCCTTTGTTCTGGGGCTCTGTGGGCTTGTCTGAAGTCCTTCTCCAGCCCTCTTAGATCCTCTTTAGATACTGGAAGATTCTCTAAGTTGTCCCTGGAGCTTTCTATTCTCCAAGCTGAATAACCCCAACTCTCTCAGCCTGTCTCCATAGCAGAGGTTCTCCAGCCCTTGGATCGTCCTCATGGCCTCCTATGAATGCTCCAGATCCCATCCAGCCTTTAGTTTCCTCTACAGTTGACTCAGCCCATCTCCTTGGATTGAGTGGAGGAGGTACTGGTGTGGCCAGGTCTTTGGGAGACCTTGAGCAGGCAGGGAATGGTCCCAATCCTTCAGCTTCTTGAAGCTGCAGCTTTGGTTGATTGTACTGGGAGCACAAGAAGTCATTTTGATGCCATCACTGAGCGTGAGTCTCCTGTTCTGGTATGGGCTCCTCAGTGGCTCTGGCTCAGCACCAGGATGGGTTTGTGTCACCTTACTTGGCTTGGTGTCATCAAGCTTTGCTGCAGAATGACCTGCAGAAGCTCCATGAAGAGGAGGAGCTGAAGGAAGAAACTGGATAGTTCAGGGTGTAGGAGAAGGCCTTCTTCATACCTACCTGCTCTCTGGGCAGTCTCTGCCTCTCCACTGCCTGCTGTGTGAGATCTTGGAAAGGGACTCACTGAAATACACCATATTTTGGGCTGGAAAGGGCTGCAGAGCTCCCCTCGAGGACTGTGTCTCTCTGAGACCTTGTGTACAGGGGGCCACAGGGAATGGGCAGCTGCTTTCTTTGCCAAAATCAACCCTCCAGCTTCTTCATTGCAGGTGCCACATCACCAGCCTCGTCAGATAGCTTGGATGGATCCCTGGACAACCCCTGGAACGGGATGCCCTCGTTGTCTTTGACCCCAAGCTCTTCAGATGGTGAGTCCCCCATGTCCCAGGGCATCCAGCCTGCCTTCCTGGCAGGAGACAGCTCCTCTTTTCTCAATGGGTGTAGCTTACCCTGGATGCTGGCTTGATTTCCCTGGCCATAAAGCAGTGCTGTGGTGTTCCCATAGCCCTGGACCTGCATCATTCCAGCCCTGATGCTTCCTGTGTCAGGGCACATCCCACCCCCAGCCCCCTGCTCAAACTGACGATGCTTTTCCTCTTACTAGAGAAGAGCTTTCAAGCTGACCCTCCCCTGCAGACCCAGAAAGATGTGGCTGCTGACAGCAACACCACCGACCTGTTGGAAGTGTGTAGCCAGGGCTCTCCTGAGGGCTTGCCCCAGGGAGAGCCAGTTCAGACCTCCTCTCCCTCCCTGCTCCGCTCCTACAGCAGGACCAGTCTGGTGGAGATCAGCACCAGTGAGGCAGCATCAGCTGTGGAGGCAGCCAGGGATACCCTGTGTGCTGAGCCCACCCTGCCCACTCTTTCTCCAGTTTTTCCAGTCTTGCCCAGCAGCAGCTTGCAGTCCTCGCCTGGCAGGATTCCTCGCAGGGAGCTGGCCTGCTCCAGTGGCACAGCTTCCTCTCCAGATGTGTTGAAGCCTGCACTGGCTCATGCCAGCACAAAGGGAGGAAAGACTGTGGGTGCCAAGAGGAAGATGATGGAGGAAGATGAGCAGGGCCCCAGCGAGCAGCAGCATCCCCCAGGCACCTCGAAGGGCAGGGAGAGAGGCACAGGCAAGAGATTGGTGCTCATGAGCCCACGGGGTGCAAAGAAGAGCAGAAAGGAGACAGAGCAGCAGCGTAGAAAGGAGCTTGAGGAGGAAAAGGAGGAGGAGGAGAAAGTGGAGGAGGAGGAAGAGGAGGAGGACGAGGAGGAGGACGAGGAGAAGGAGGAGGAGGAAGAGGAGAAGGAGGAGGAGGAGGAGGAGGAGGAGGAGGAGGAGGAGGAAGAGGAGGAGGAAGAGCAAGCATCCCCTGCAAGAGCTGGGCCCAGCTCCAGGCCGGAGCAGTTCAGAGCTCCGGAGCCGGTAAATATAAAGCAGCTGCTGAGGTCCCCTGAGGGCTGGGGGTGCCTGGGGAGGCTCTCTGTGCCCACACCAGTGGTGTCATCCCCAGGATCTTTCCTCACCATAGGCTGGTGGGGATGGGAAGTTGAGTTCAGGTATCAATGTGGATGGTGGAGGGTCTGGGAACATTGAGGGAATCATGCAATCACTTAGGCTGGAAAAGAGCTCATGAGATGGAAGTCCAACCGTTCCCCAGCTCTGCCAAGCCCACCACTGAACCATGACCCCAACTGCCACAGGCCTTTAAATCCCTCCAGGGATGGTGAGGATGTGGTTTAGCCTGAGCTAAACAATTGGGTGGGAACAAACAATTGCTGGAGCATCTTCCTAGCTGTCTGGGTAAAAGAAGATCAAAAGAGCAGAGGGAAAAACACCTCCTATGTGTTTTCCTGGGGTTATTGGGCTCTCAGGATGCATGGGGCAGCACTCTGGGTTCTGTGGCTGGGGCAGGCCCATCTCACCCTCCCCTTTGCTTTTGTAGCTCTTGGAGAGACCAGCCCAGTACCAATACGAGGCACCGAGCCCTGAGCTCTGCCAGCAGGTGCAATCTATCAGGTCAGTGTCATATCAGCCATGGACTCGTGGCTGTCCCTTGTTCCTGCAGTGGGACTCACATCCCTGTAGTGAGTCCCCAACCTCTGCCTTACCCCTTGTCACCAGCTGCCCCAGTGGTGTGTCCACAGCTGGGTTTCTTCTCACTCTGCCCTCCTGTCTGGTTTCTCAGGATCTCAAAGGCAATGCTGAAGTGGGCATGCTGGATACTGGCTGAGGAGGAGGAGGATTCCTGAGCCCAGCCCATCTTTCATTGTTTTGTTTCTTCAGTGGGTCTGTCAAAACACTGGGAAGAGTGGTTGGGGGAGGGACGTGGGGGCACCAGAAGTTCTGTGCCCCAGGGGACTGCTGAGTGGGCTGGCTCCAGGGGTGCTGGCACATGACCTGTGGAAAGCCAATACCCTCAGTACCAAGAAGGGAGAAAAGCATTCATTCAAGAGTGCCTATATGTGAGCCAGCATCCCTCTCGCACCTCTTCATCCTTTCCAATTGCCTTGTTCCAGTAAGAGGGGACAAATGTGACCCAGTGCTGCCATGGCAGCAATGGCAGAGGCTCCACAACCTGATCCTGCTCCCAGGTACCCCAGGAGCTTGGATGGTTTATTGAATAAGTTTTGGTAGGGTCCTGCACTGTTTATTATGAAAAATATCCAGCAGGGTTATGCTGTAGAAATTAAAAATTGTATATTTTTTAAATACACAGCTCTTGTATTAAAAAAAAAAAATAAAGAAAAAAAACCAAAACAAGCATCTTGCTTTGTCGTAAACATCCGTGTAAGGAATGCGTTTGGTCCGGAGCAGAGGGCAGCACAGGAGAAAGCCACGGGGGTGTCAGGATCACGCTGGTGCCGTCAGGGGGCTGCGGGGTTGGAGCTGCGTGCTGAAGGGCAGGGGTGGTGGTCCTGCCGATGGAAGCCTGCGTCTGCGGGGGCTGGAGAGAGCGGTACCCCATGGGGTCAGGAGCTGGAGTGGTGAAAGTGCCTTGGGAACGCTTCCTAAAAATAGCTGGCTGCCTCAAATCACCGGCTCCCCCGCTGCAGCCCACAGCGACAGAGGGCACTGGGGACTGCAACACCACTGGATGTGTCCTGCAGGCTCTGACAGTCCCTGGGCATCCTGGGCGGTGCTGGTGGCCCGGCTGGCCCCGTGGCGAAAATTGGGCGATGCCATCATTGGCACATCCACGCCAGCCTGGTGCCCCGTCTGTCCTCTCTGCACCCCAGCTGCCGAGCACCCCGGCACGGCGCACTTGCTTGCAGGGTTTTATTGGGAACGGCGTGGTGACATGCAGGGGCTTCACTGTCCCAGGGCTGGCTCCTCCTGGCCCGGCGCTGGGCGTCTTTGGTCTACGGCAGCTGAGTCTTGTGCATTCCCAACAGTTTGTGCCAGGGCTTGCGGCTGCTCACCCTCAGTGCCTGTGCCAGCCTGCGGCTCCTCCGGCCCGGCCCGGGGCCAGTCCTGCGGCGTGGCACCTACAGGGGTCACAGGAGCTGGTGTAAGCGTGGGGGGACCCTTGGTACCCCAACACCTGCTTTAGCAGGGAGAGGAACATCTCACCTTCAACATCTGAGGTTGGTCCAGGCTCACCCTCCATCTCTGAGAGGGACTCGTGCTTGGTCCTGTGCCTGAGCACAGGCGAACGCCGCAGGCGCAGGGGAACGGTGCCCACTGGGGGAAACACAACCCAGCCCCATGTTAGGGTGGAGCTCTGTGGCCTGGCTCCTGCTGGAACTGATCCCAGTGCTGAATTCCCCTTGGGAACTTCCCAGTGCGGCAGTGCCATTGTCTATCACCCACCAGCTGGGAGAGGCAGCACCAGCAAGCTCGTGGAACACCACCACCCACCTCCCTTGGTGTCAGGTGCTAGGAGGGCTTGGGGTCCCACTCCAGACCAAACTTACTTCCCAGCTCGGCCGGGCCCTCGGGCTCCCTGAGCTGCTCCTCGTGGACGGATAATGCTCGGCGGCTGGTCCCCCGTGGCGCTGCCAGCCGTGCCATCAGCCGGTTGTCTGTATAAGCAATGAGGAGGTGCCACTGGAGGATCGCCCACAGCACCCCTCTTGGCAGGCCCCATCAGCACCCAGCACCCACTGTGTGCTTGGCTCCCTGCTGCCCTCCATTCCCAAAGGCTCCAAGAACAGGCCAGCAGCGGAATGAGGCACCCATGGGCACGTCATGCATCCCTACCTTCACAACTGGGTGGTGTGGGCAGGGTGGGCAGGGTGCCAGCACCCACCTCCCCACCGTGGCTGACCCTCCGTGGCAGCGCCACCGGCACGTTCCTGCCCAGCCGTGGCAGGCTGCTGCTCCAGCCCTCCCGGCCCCCGGGCTCCAGCAGCCCGCTGGGCTCTGCTAGGGTGAAGGAGCGCCGGGGCTGCTCGGAGCTGGTGGCCGCTGGCTCAGCGGGCAGCTGCCTTCCCAGGGCTTTCCAGGCTGGCCGGGGCTCGGCGCCGGGCTCCGTCCTGGCGGCTGGGCTGCGGAAGGGTGCGTCTGTGGGGCAGGCAGGATGGAGCTGTGGGCGCCCAGAAGTGACAGCCCCAGGGATGGTTCTTGGTGCTGGGAACCAGCCTGCAGCCGGCCCAGGGACTGGGCAATGGGCTGGGTGTCCATCCGCCGTCACCAGGGATGGGCACCCATGGGTGTAGGGCACCCTCCCGAGAGTGGAATTCTGCCCACATGCCTGTGCCCACCAATCCCTGTTGGTTCCAGTCCCAATGCTTGGTGCTAGGAGAGGGGATAAAGCCCTTCTGCCCCAGGGGCTGGTGTGACCCCCCCAGCATGCACTGCTGACCCACCTGTGGACACAGAGTGTGTGCGGGCCTTCAGGGATGGCGGGGAGTCTGCAGAACTGTCCACGATGTCCCCTGCAAGCACAAGCCACCAACCAGCACCAGTGAGCTGGGGTGTGCCCATTGCCACCAGCACCCCACAAGGGGAAGATGTAGGGGGACCCAGAGCTGGGAGTCCAAGGGGGCCTGCCCATGGCCACCCAGGGTGCCCAGCAGGGTGGGGGTCAGGGTGGGGAGGGTGCAGCCCCTCACCATCTGAGCCGGCTTTCTTGATCTCGCTGTCTTTGCTCTGCAAGGGGTAAAAAACTGGTAAGGGGGGTGTCAGGGAGGCAGTGCCCACAGAGACAATGGGTGCAGAGGGCAGAGTGCTGCTGCCAGGCTCTGATGTGGCTGCAGGGAATGGGTGCATTCCAGGAAAGGAGGGACAGACTGACAGACATCATGTCATGTATAGGAATTCACCCTTTGCAGAGGGGTAGGTGATAGGGCAGAGGCTATGGGCAGTGGCAGCACAGGGCAGGGTGCTGCTGGTCCCAGCAGGGACATGTCCCCCACTCCATGGACCACCCATCTCCTACCACCCTGGAGGGCAGGGCCCATCCCAAAAATGGAACCAGTCCCCACCTGCTGCTTCTTGCTCTCAGCAGCCGGGCCCTTGGTGACGCCGATGCGATGGAGCATGACCTGCATGCGCTGCTCGAAGGAGCTGGACAGCTCCCCCTCACTCTTCTCCAGGTGCCTCTTCTGCAGGAGAGACACAACCCTGCCAGGAACATGGACCTGCCACAGCACCTATGGCACCCACACCCCTGCCTGCGGGGCACCCACATTCCCAACCCCAGGCATGCTGCCAGGAGATGGACAAGACCCAGTGGGGATACCCCCAGCCATCACTCCGGTGTCCCTGCATCCCCTGGTAACCCCACTGGCATCCATGGGTGGGAGCAGCACCCACCAGGTGAGCTGACCAGTGGTGAGAACTTGGTGACTGTGACAGTGCTTACCTTGTCATGCCTGACCCCCAGCGCATCCTCATCCTCCCCGGACAGCAAGATGAGTGACTGGGATTTGCCCTCCCGAGAGTACTTGGGCCGGATCCTCCGGGCAGAGTCGGGGGTCTGGCAGTGCTCAGGCTCTGTGTGGGGCTCAGCAGAGAGCCCCCCCTCCTCCGATTTACTCAGGGGCTTCCCTGACTCGCCCGCCTTGCTGGGGGCTCGTAAAATGTCACTGAGCATCGAGCGCCTGCTCCTAGGGGCGGTGGCACCACCCTCGGGCTCCTTCTCACACCTTGAGCCCCGGCTGGATTTGGGTTTCTTGAAGGCAAAAAAATTTCCGATTTTCTTCTTGAGGTTGCGGGAACCAGAGGGAGCCAGAGGGGCTGATCCCAGGCAGGTCTCCGGAGTCGTGGGGCTGGGGAGAAATGAAGCATTGGAAAAAGTGAGCTCCAGGCTGCCAAGAGGTAAGGGATCAGTTTTTTCTCCCTGCCCACCCTAAAGGGATGGATCCAGACCCTGGACGCTCCACCTGAGATAGCAGTGCTCTGGCAAGGGCACCCATTCCCAGCACGGTTCCCATGGGTGCTGCCTCCCCACTGTGAACAGACTCCACAGCCACATCCTGCACACCATGGCTGCCATCCCATTCCTCTTCCCCCAGCCTTGCCCTTGGCAATACCCCTGGGTGAGCTGCTTTCCCCAGCACCCCTTTTGCACTGGGACCAGCAGTGTTTGCATGGAGGCTGCTGAAACCCTGGGGATGGGTGTGTGCTGGGCAGGTGAGGGGCCCTGAGCACCCCCAGGCTTACGGCAGTGTTTCTGTGATGAGCCTCTTGGCAAAGAAGTCCTCCAGGCCCTCGTCCACACGAGTGATGCTCCTGTCCTCGCTGTTCTCACAGGCCACGGGCTGCACCTGTGAGTGGCAGTTGCTGTCAGCCTAGCACGGGGCAAGGGTGTCCCCAGGCAGGAAGGTGTGCCACCCAGCACTGGGCATGAACAAGTGGGTGCCCTGCAGGATGGGTGCTGGCACGCCCCATCTCGTACCAAGCATTAAAGCCAAACCATGGTGTTATCAGCTGCATCCGAGCTCTGATCCTGCTCCCTCCCTTGAGCCCCAGGCAGCCCCAGGCTCCTTCCAACCCCTTGCCCAGCACAGTGGCTGAGGCACTTAAACTGTGGGAGAAGCCTTTGGCAGAGATGCTTCCTCCATCTGAGCTCCAAGAAAGGGACCCCTGTGCTGCTGGCAGGTGACGGAGCAGGTGACCTGCAGGGACCCACATCTGCATCCTTCAGATGTTTCAAGTCCAACCTTGGAGTGCCACCACAGCCTGCATGAGAGCCACCTGCTCCATCCCCATAACGAAGTGGTCCACACCGTGGCAAAGCCTTCCTCCATGGCACCTTCCTCTCCCTGGCATGTGGCACTGCATCAGTGGCTTCCTATCGACGAGAGGGAGGCGCTTCCCCATCGGTGGCATTTCAATCCATAATGACTTTTCATTACGGCTGGATTGATGCTGCTCAGGAGCCGTTCCAGCCATCTGAGATCTGCTCTCCCTGTCACATCAGATCCATCAAAGCCTTGCTCAAGCCTTGGCCCACCCTGGGTGCCAGGCCTGCCTGTCCCACAGCAGGGTGATGGCCCTCTGGCCCTGCCAGCCTCCAGCCCCCACCCTGCCCCTGGGACACAGCTCCTGCCTCCCCTCCGGCCTCCTGCCAGCCCTGATCCCACCATGATCCAAGGGCAAGCATCACCACAGCCATGCAAGCCAGAGCTTTCCAGCAAGCGAAAGGATCCAGCTGCATCACGCTGGCATGGGGATGAGGTGATGCCAGCAGGATCCAGCCCCAGGGACAGTGCTGGAGCTGGACTCGCCACTGACTGCACCCAAAAGTTACTTTTCCTTTGGGAAGGAAGGGGGGTGCAAAGGCAGGATCCCCATCCAGTTGCCTGTTGGATGGGGGAGCACAGCCCACCTCATCACGGCTGGCAGAGCCCCACCAGCATCACCGGGAGCCGTGCTGGCCACCAGTGCTTCAGGGATGATGGATTTTGGATAAGGGGGAGTAAATGGAGCTCAGGAGGGAGGCAGCTGGAGCCATTGCCGAACACATCGCTGGCCCTCTGCACCCAAACTCTGCAGGTTTTTTCATTCCTCTCCCGGCTCCCACCGCTCAGCATCTCCCAGTGGGGAGCAGGAAAGAGGATGGATGACTCCCCTCGCCCTCCCCAGCCCCCTTGCCCATCCTTTCAGGCTGCCCCCCTCCGAGGAGGAGGCTCCGGCAGCAGCCGAAATGCAGAATAATAAACCCACCGCGTCTTTGCGCATCTCATTTTCCTGCCTTGCAACAAATACTGACCGCAGTAATTCACCCAAGCGGAAAAAAAAAATGGGAAAAACACACCGAATACACCCCACCTCCCTCGCCAGCCATGCCCCCCACTTACATTCGGCTTGCTGGGCGGCTGCTTGTGCCGGCGGTTGGGCCGGGGCCTGGCTTTGGTGCAATGCTCCAGCTTCTCGCCGGCGGTCGGCAGGTCCATAAGGATTCCGGTGGCGGTGGCAGGCTGCGTGGCGGGGAGCGAGCCGCTCGCAGGCTCAGCATCCTTTGTGGAGGCAGGGCGTGCCGGCGGCGCGGCGGGGCTGAGTGACGGCGGCGCCCGGTGAGCTCGGAGCCCGCTGGCGTCTCGACCCGCTGCCGGCTCCAGCTCCGAGACACCTACGAGAGGCGAGAGGGTCCCTGTTGACACCCGCCCTCGCCAGGCCTCCCCATCATCATCATCACCATTATCATCATCATCATCACCGACGCCGTCACCTTCGCCCACGCGTGGAGGGTCAGCGGGGCACTGGCTCCGCCGCGGGGAGGGGAGCGCGGCCGTGCCCGCCAGGAGCGTGCGTGGCGGCTTTGCGGCGCAGCCCGGGACGGATCCTGCCTCCGCCGCTGGAGGTTTGCGTGCAGGGGATGATGCTGTGGGGGGATTGTGCGGGGATGCCCAGGCAAGGGCCGAGCCGAGCCCCGCAGCCAGCCCTGAGAGCTGCAGCAGGCAGCAGCGGTAGGGCACGAATTCTGCCAGCGCTGCCCTGGCCAGCAGCACTCACAAGCACACCCGTTTTGCTCTGCAGGCAGCTTCTCATCCCCCCTAGGTACCCTCTGGATGGGTGGCAGGGTGCTGCGGGGCTCAGGGATCCCCTGGGGACACAGGGGTGCTGAGTGCTGGAGTCTGCATAGTCACCCATCGGCTGATCATTGTCTGTGCCACCCCGAGATTCACTCCCCTCCCAGGCACGCAGGGCTCTGGGGGCAACACCAGCCACAAGGAAAACCCATGGGCAGTGTCTTCTCCCCAGGGCTGCTGGGTGAGTGGGTGATGTCTGTGTCCAGGGTGGACCCTGGGATGGCCGTGGCAGATACCATGGCACCCACAATCACAAACCTCCTACCCTGGCTGACTATGTGAGGAGGGAGTTCAGGGCATTTACTGTCCAAGGGCACTGAGCTTGTTGAGGCTCAAAACCAGCACAAGAGCAAGGTAAAGGTGAGCCTTCCCCACAGACCCCAACCACGGCACTCGAGAGGATCTCTGGAGGGTCCCGATCCAGCTGCCCTCAGCCCATGACCATGGGGGGCTCCCATGAGACTCCAGGCTGCTGCTGGAGCCCCCCACCCCTGCCATGCCCCGTGGAGGCACCCACTGAGCTGCAGCAAAGAGACAGTTCTGCAGTGACCTTACTTCTCACAGTCGGTGTGGGCCGAATGCTCCTGAAATGCTTGTTTCTCCTCCTCAGGGCCATCTTGTACTGCAGGGAGAGAGGGATGGTGGCAGCTCTGGCATGGACATGCTGGCTGTGCCAAGAGGCTCCCCATGGCAGCTGGAGCCAGCCAGGCTTTGCCCAGTGAGGGCTGCAATCCCTCCATCACCCCTAGGCTGCCAGGGCTGCACCCCTTCATCTTGTGCCAGCTCCAAAACTACCCACGGTGCTGGATCGGATACTTCCCCATCCAGACCCACGCACTACGCTGGATCCCAGCTCCCAAAGCAGCAACAGCAGGACAAGGTACAAGCAGCCAGGCCTCCACAAAGACACATTCCCGGTGCCAGCAGCACGGCCTGGCAGGTTAATGGTCCCATTTCTCAGCACTAATTGCCTTAGCACTGCCCTGGGGGGTGCGTGCACCCAGAGAGGCTGCGGCCTTAAGCCCGGCATCATCCGGTAAGGCGGATAAAGGGCGGTTATACCGCGGGCATCACGCGGCGGCGGCGGGTCCGGACCCTACCTCCTCTGCAGCCAGGTCCGGAGGATTCCTGCCCCTTGCCAGCGCCGTGGCATCGTCCTCAGCCGACTCCGGCAGCAGCACCAGGAGGTCGAGCCCCTGCTTGGAGAGGCTCTCCGCCTAAAACCATTAGGAAGCGCTTAAATTATCCCAGGGGCTGAAGCGAGCTCGGCTGCCCTGTGTGCTCCGTGCTGCTCTGCTCGCTACCCACGGCTGGGATTTGTGAGCGGATTTAGGCCTGATTAGCCGGTGTCCAGCCCAGCACAGCTGCCTTGCTGCAGGAGTGGCTGGTGCCCAGCGTCACCCCAGCACCCCCCAATGCACGGCAGCAGCACTGGGACTTTGCTCGGGGTGTTAATGTTGCTGTGACCACACTGGGAGAGGATTACCTGGGAGGAAAACCAGCCTGGGTGGGAATTTTCCTGCTTCCCAGACTGCAAATCCGTGGTCACAGCATTGGCGTCCAGGTACCTGGACAATGCTGGGGTACCCAGAGCCCCATCCCGAATCCCAGCCCCACGTGCCCATCCTGCAGGTGCTGGCAGCCCCCAGCACTCACCAGTTTGCACTGGGCCATGGTCAGGTCTCCCAGCACGGTATCCACAATGCAGTCAGCTACAGCAGCTGTGATGGACAGCTTGATTTCACTGGGAGCAGAAAGAGGGCTCTCAGGGCCAGCATCCACCAACCCTGCAAGCCATGGGGCCACCTCCCCAGGAGGGCTTTGCTGAGGAGGTGGCAGCCTGGCTGTGGCTCACTGAGGGGCTCCCAAGACATGCCCATGTGCTGCAGCTTGCTGGGTCTGTGCTGCCAGAGCAGGAATGGGAATAGGCTGGGATAGAGAATGCCAAATGCATCCCATGGTTGATGGTCAGGGCCGGCCAAGGGGATGTGCCTGCAGGAACATCATCCCATGGGTTTCCCCAGCACACTAGGGACTCATCCAAAGTGGATCCAAGCAGGAAGCAAAGCTACAGCTGGAAAAACAGCAGCAGGACCCAGCACACCTCTACCACATCGTGGGCAGAGGAGAAGTTGGTAGAGAGCCCCCAGAATGCTCCTCTGGCCCCATGGGTGAGTGCCAGTGACTGAGTGAGAAGGAAGAACAGCACATCACCCACTTCAGCTTGCTGAAGACATCAGTGACCATCTGGTCCAGGACAGTGCTGAGGCTGAGGTGGTCCTGGAGGCAGATCCGCTCGGACATGGCACTGACCAGCTGATCCCTGACCCCGCTCTTCTGCACCACAGCTGGGCACAGGCCCTGTGCTGTGTCCAGCACTGCCTGCATGATTGCCTGGAGTTTGGGGAGGAGAGGAAGGTTTCAGTTTCTTTTCTATCAGCATTCACATGGCTTTCAGTAGACACCATCCCTCTTATCCTTGGGTCAAGGCTGACAAACCTCCCGGGCTGCCCATGGGTGCCCACCTGGATTTCCCGGCTGCAGGTCTGTGATGCTTCCTCTGTGAGACACTCCAGCCTGTGCTGCAGCTTGCCATTCTGGTAGGGGGTGTTTCCTGCCTCGTACAAGAGGGGCAGGATCTGACACAGGAAGGGAGGTGGTGTGAATCATCCCACGTCACCTCATCTTCCCATATTTCCATGCACAGACTGCGTCCATGGCTGCCCCATGGAAGAGCATCACCCACATCAGCTGGGGAGACTCAGCGATCTTTTGGCGCTGCTGGGCCATGTTTGGGCATCCTTGTCCCTCACAGGATGAGGATGAAAATCCCTGTGTCCCCTCAAATTCTCCCCAGCACCCAGTGACTCTGCTTCCCCTCTTGCACCGCACTCCACTGCTACCTGCATCAGGGACACCCTTAACCCAGCTTTCACCACCTTTCCAACATCAGTACTGCCTTCTTAAATCCTGTCTCTGCCAGATTAAGTAACCAGGGGGGTGCCAGAGAGTTGGGGAAAGGAGATGATTTGAAGAGAAGAAGAGGAGGAGAAGAAAAAGGTGCAATGGGGAGAGAGAAGCAACACCAGGAGCATTCAACCAGGTCTGACAGAGCCAGGAGCTGCCAAGCCAACATGATGGATTTTGTCATGGGCTGACAGCCCACTGTTCTCATTGCTGCAGTGGGATGAAGGCACCCCAGGAAGGGGCCCCTCAGGGATCCAGGGAGGTTTCTCACCAGTGTGGGCATCTGTGGGTTGCAGGATGTTCTCAAAGCTGGAGCACCCATCTCTCCCAAGGAGGGACATGTGAGCATGGGTTACCAGAGGAAGAGGGGTTGTCACCCTGTGGGGGGTGTGCACACAGCTGTGTGTCCCTGGGGCAAAGGGACTAAGAACATTTTGATCTTTGTTCTAGAAGGGAATTCAGGAATTCTCAGCTGTTCTTTAATGTTTGCAAGTGCTCGGTGGTGTCTGTTGCATCGATATTCTGGAATTCCCTGACTGCTGGTTAATGATGTCATTAAGGAATCAATGCCCTGCTTCGATCCCGAGTGGATGCTGGGTGAGCTGAGGGGGATTCCCACACCCTGGACTCACACTGACAGAGAGGTTGGCATTCCTGATGGCCTCCTCGGCACAGAGGATGTCTGTCTCCACCTCCCTGCCCGTGCAGGTGCTGAGGATGTCGACGTGTTTCTGCACACTCAGGCAGATCTCATTCACCATCTGGAGCACAGAAAGGCTGTGTCATGTGGAGCAGCACTGCCAGTTCCCCTCCTTGCTGTGACTTTCCCAGAGAAGAGTGTGCTTGGAGGGGGCACGGGCAGGGTACAGCCTCCTAGAGCATCCCTGCCTAATAACCAGGGATGCCACACAGCAGGGATTTGCTGGCAAGAGTGTACAGGGGGCAGGAACACACTGTATAGGTTGGCGTAGCAGCAAGTTGTCTCAGCAGTGCATATGCATGAAATGCATGGATGCAATCAGCAGGATTCCAGGAGATCGGCTTTCCATCCGCCCCCACCCTCACCATAGAACCACAAAGTGGTTTGGGTTGGAAGGGATCTTAGAGATCCTCTCATTCCAACCCCCCTGCCAGGGTCAGGGACACCTTCCACTAGACCAGGTCTCTCCGAGCCCAACCTGGGCTTGAACACTTCCAGAGATTTGGCATCCACAATTTCTCTGAGCAACCTGCTCCATCCCTCCAATCTGCTCTGCCTTCCACTCAGGAAAGGTTAAAAGGGTGTTTTGCTGCTTGAAAGAGCTCTCATGAGCGAGCCAGGGTCGTTTGGGGCAGGGGAGGAGCAGCCCCTTGCAGTAATTTGTCCCTCAAACCTGTTCGGAGGAGGTGGTGAGGATGCCCTGCTGCAGCCGGAAGGTCTGCGCCGGCAGCGTTTGCCGCAGCTGGTTTCTGGTCAGGCAGCACTGGAGCTGCAAAGGCAAGAGGCCATGAGCAGAGATGGTGGCAGCTGGCCCTGCTTTCCCCAGCCCACATCCCCCCACCTTGTGCACGGCCTCCTCCGTCCTCTCGGGGTTGCTGCGGTAGGCCTGCGCCACGTCGCTCATGGGCAGCGGCATCGACTTGAGCGTGTAATTCCTGTGAGGCAGAGGGGCCTGAGCAGGTGCTGCTGCACCCAGGGCTCATCCCCCCTGTTCATGCCCCCACAGACATGACACAGGCCCAGAGCCCACCCAACGGCAGCCTGGATGTTGTCCTGAGGTCCAGCCCTGGAGGCAGAGATGGCCAAACTCTGCCCCTTAGCAGAGCCTGATGGGGTGGCAGTGACCGCCTGCCCAGGCTCTCCATGCACCCCTCTTTCTTCAGACCCCCAGAGATCTGCACAGCCAAACAGCAGACAGGCTGGTGGGTGTGCTCAGCAGGTGAACAAACTCCACCCACCCACCACAGGCAGGGAGGAGAGGAGCATCACGTCACCAGCAGCAGATCCCCCGTGCTCACTGGGGAATCCTTGGGTGACATGAGGCTGTGCTGGTTGGCATGCAGACCCCTGAGGCTGGAAATGGGGGTGTCATCACCAAATGGGTGTCAGGTTGCTTTTCTGGCTGCAAGGCCAGAGCTGTGGACAAACTCCCATGGGACATGTATGAAACTGTGCAATGGCCTTGCCATTCAAGAGGAAAAAAGGCCCTGGGGACAGTGACATGCTGGTGACAAGTTCTTTTACATGGTGATAAGAAGCCAGGAGGACCAAGAACCTCCTTCCTTACCTCTCCAAAGCTTGAGCCACCTCTAGGAGCCCATGGGCAGTTGTGTTGTTCCTGTCCCAAATCACAGTCCTGCAAAAAGAAGAACCTGGGTGAGCCCTGCCCTGAGGTGGGCGTCAGCAAGAGTCAGCCCAAGGCAGACCCCAGGCATCAGAGAGCCTAAAAGTGGGATTAAAATGACAATTTTCAGTATCCAACCCCCAAACTCTGCAATGAGCTCTAAATTAGGTGGGTGCCTGAAGGGAGTGAAGGGCTGGGAGGACACATTCAGGCACCACCCTGTGGGCAGGGACAGAAATCTCCCAGAGGGAGAGCCCTGGCTGAACACCATCCCCTTTCTTCTGCAGACACCCCTGCTTTGGCTTTGTGTACACAATGTGGTCAAAAATGGTGATTTAGGAACTGATGGCAGAGCATGAGGTGAGGGCAGTGACCACAAAGGTCTGTCTGCAGCGTGCTGGGCTGTGCAGGAGCCTGGACAAGAGGTGGGTCCTTCACATATCCCCTGCCAGCACTGCCAGATGACTGCCACGGATGCAAAATGTGGTCAATAGCATCTGACCATGTACCAGGAGTGGTCCAGGACCACACTCATGGCCATCAGGAGCCAAGCTTCCTCTGGTGGCATCAGCATCACAACCATCACAGCGGGGCCACCCAGCACAGGATCACCCACAGGGTGTTACAGAGCTGCTGCTACCTGAGCTTGGTGTTGATCTGCAGGGCCTTGGCGAGCATCTTGGCCCCCGTGTCCCCCATGGCATTGCCACTGATGTCCAGGGAGATGAGGCTGGTGTTGCTGCCCAGGGCACTCAGCAGGACGTTGGTTCCCAGTTTGAGGCGTGATTCAGCCACAGACAGTGACTGGAGGGGCTGGAAAAGGGACAAGGAAGGGCACAGCTGGCCAGGACATGCAAGGTGCTTCAGACACAGCCCCATCCCTGTCCAGAGCCTCTGGGCTGCTGCTGCTTTTGGAGAGAACAAGTGATGCTGAACCCCAAGAAACAGGAGGGCAATGAGTGCTTAGGCAACAGGCTGGATTTAGCTCAGATGCCTGGCAGGCAGTGAGGAGAAAAGAGGTTTTTGGGAAAGCTGTACTGAATCCAGGTTACACCAAGTGTCTCCTCCATGCCTTTAGCCAGACACAGGCTCCCATTTTCCCAGATGAACGGGAACAGCTCCCACTTCTCTGTCTGAGCTTCTGCTCCAGACTGAGGAAAAATAAAAGCAGGAGGACTTGAATGGCAGTGGGAGAGAGGGAGGATTGCTCCCAGCCTGTGCAGGAGGGATCTGGATGGCACCCCAGCATGGAGACTGCCCAGTGGTGGCTGAGGGTGACCAGGAGCATGGATGGGGTGGCCATGGTGGCCGAGGGCAAGCTGGACTTACACAATCCTCCTCCTGGGTGAGCTGGACAATGCGGTGCAGGACATCCAAGAGACCTTCCCTGTGGGAGAGATGGTGTGTGTGGTGGGGGTCACCTGTGCATGTCCTGGGGCCACAGAGGCAGCTGGCAAAGCTCTGTCCTCCCTCCCACTCTTGCCTTGGTTATGACTCATCTCTGGCACTGCACCAGGTGCTGGCAGTGGTGACCCTCCCCTCTGGAGCAGCCAGGATGGGCTTTTGTTGGGAGAGTCAAGGTAGTTGCACCGTTCCAGGGTGGCTCCAAGCCTGGGTGCTGCTGCTTTGCACTCACTTGGATTTGATGTTGAAGTTTTTCCCCAGGGAGACGTGCCTAATGGATTTGCTTCTGCCAATGGAGAGCACCAGTGTCACCATGTCGGGGTCAAAGCCTGCAGGAGATGGGAGACACCCACCAAGATGCTCCAGCAAATCCATGGAGGTGACACCAAGGTGGTCCCTCACAGGAGACCTGCAGAGCTGCCCAGCTGCCACAGTGGGATGCTGGAGATGCCCAGAGAAGTTCCTGGGCATCTTCCTCCCTTCCTGGCTTCCCCAAGGAGACTGAAGACCTGTGCAGAGCTGGAGTCCCTGAGAAATGACCTCAGGGAAGGAGCAGACACTTTGGGCACTCCTGATACTGGGGTGCCATGGGGGCACTAAGGGAGCTGGAGATGGCACTTGCTTTCTGCCATCCCTCAGGGATGTGCCCCCATCACCCACCTACCACCCTGGACAGCATGGGGTGAGTTCAGCTTTCAGCTTTGAGCTGCCTGCACTCCCATCCTCCTGGCTGCAGCATCACCAGGGAAATCAGGCAGAGACATGGGCAGGGATGGACCTTCCAGGTGAAATGAACAACGGGTAGAGGTGATGTTTGTGATGATTAGGATCACTTGCCCATGGCTTCAGGGGCCACAGCAGGACAAGGCTGGCAGCAAAGGCTACAAACACCTGCAGAGAGGTGGGAAGAGCTTCTGCCCAGGGAAACCCTTTCAGTGCTTCAAACCCTGAACCAGAGACATGAGACCACTTCAGATTCAGTGAACTGAAGAGGACTGTACCAAGAAATGTGCAAAATGAGAAATTTTGGCAAGCCTTGAGGCAGGAGGGCATAAAGGAATCGCCCCACTCCCTGTGCTGGGTGACTGGACATGAAGGTCCAGGAGATGGAGATCTTCTCCCAGGCTGGGACAAAGCAACTTACCATTGTCAGACAAGTCCAGGTGACTGATGGAGCTGGCATCAGGGATGAGATCCTGGATGACTTGGGCCCCCGCTGATCTCAGCTTGGAAGAAACAGCAAGACATCAGTACAAGGGGAGGCAGCGAGCCCTGCAAATGAGATCCTTCTGTCGGGGGGGTCAGACAGGGCACAGACCTGCCCACACTGCCACAGCGGGACCCCCTGGCCAGAGGGGTGGTGCCCATGGCTGCTGGGCCCTCACCTCACAGCTGCTCAGGTCCAGGTGCAGGTCACTGATGTGACTGTTGTCTGCCAGCCCTTGCAGCAATGCCCTGGAAAAGTCACCAAACTGCCCCCATCAGTGCAAGAAATGGGGGCACCAACACCTGCCAGAGGGCATCCCCAGCACCCAGGCAGTGGGAGTGGGATGCTGGAGAAGGCATCCCTCCCAGAGCTCTGCCTCTCACAGCCCCTTCCATGCATCCTCCCCACCAGCCCTGACCAAGGTCTCCCCAGGCTCTGCTTGCCCTGCAGCCCAGTCTCACCTTATGACATCGGCTGGCAGCTTGGTGCCTGCCAGGGAGACGTGTCTGAGGGAGCAGGCCTGGCTGAAAAACTCCTTGATGTCAGGGGAGATGGTTTTCACCCTCCTGAAAAGGATGGGCACAACATGGCAGCAGCTGCAACCCAGCACCAGCCACCCCCCTGGGTACCCCAGCCCCCTCACGCCATCCCAGGGCTTACTTGTGGGAGTACACGTTTTTGGAGAGATCCAGGTGGATGAGGCTGGTGTGGGATCCGTGGACAAGGGCCCCAAAAAGCTGCCAGGGTGGGGGTGTGAGCCATGTGGAGGAGGGCCCAGAGGTGCTGCAGCCCCTCACACAGCCCGGGGATGGAGGGGGGCTGAGGCAGGGCTCACTGCCAGGACCCCTGCATGGTACTCACAGCATCCAAGGGACAGTCTGTGCCAGCCAGGCTAAGGTGGGAGAGCGAGTGGCAATGGTGGAGGAGGCTCTGCAGGTTCTGTGAGCAGAGAGGGCTCAGCAGCTTTGCCCCTGAATCCCACCCCCCTCCCAGCACCCTGCAACCCTGGAAGCCCAGTTCCAGCCTGTCCCTCCCTCCTGCTGAGCACGGGGGAATCGTGCAGGCAGGAACCCACTCTCTCATGGGATACAGCCTCGCTCCAGATGCCATCTCCCACACTCCCACAAGGGGATGCAGGGGGATGTCCCCAGGGTGTCCCCAGCCGCTCCCAGGCAGGCTTGGGGTGTTGCAGCCATGACATCCCCATCCCTGGGGTGCTTCAGGGCAGGGCACAGACCAGAGGAGACCAAAGCCATCCAAACCACACCGGGGACAGAGCCTGAGGGATGTCACCCCAGCCCATGGCAGCATGCACACTCACACTGATGTCATCCCCAGCCAGGGTGCCAGGGTTTCCAGAGAGGTCCAGGTGCCGGAGGGAGAATCCAATGGCTTTGTTATCTGTGAGAGCCTTGCACAATGTGCTCATCCCTGCCCAAAAAGAGTGGGAGAGATGGATGGCTACAGGCTCCCTGCACTGGGGAGAGCCATGGAGCAGAGCAAGGGAACTTCCCTCCAGCTGGGCAGCAGGACATCACATCCATGAAGTGCCCTTTCCAGGGAGCCCCTGCAGCCCCTCCAGTCACTCCTTTTGTGCAGTGGGGCAAGGGCAAAAGGGCTCTACCTTTGGCTGTGAGCATTGTCCTGGCCAAGCTGAGGCTCTGCAGACCCTTGGAACTCTTCTCCATGTACCGGCTGAAGGCAGTGACCCCTGGGGAGAGCAGAGAGCTCTGAATGGCTGTGCCAGCACAGCTGGGTGCCCATCCCACCCTGAGCTGCATCCTCCAGGACAGGAGGCAGCTGCTGGTGGGATCTGCAGTTGAACATCGGTTTTTGTGGGTGTAAACTCATCCCAGCCCAGAATTTGAATACCTCTGTCTTCCAGCTGGTTGCCAGCGAGGTTGATGGTGTGCAGGGCAGAGTTGGGATGGCTGCTGAGTGCCTGGGCCATCCTCTGCACAAAGTCACTGTGGGGAGAAGGGTCACCCATCTGAGCAATGCTTGGACACCTCCAGGAAACACAGCCACCAACCCTGTAGTCTTACAGGGACATGCCACCATCTCCTGCCTGTGTGGCAGACCTGGCTCCACCTGAGCAGCCAGAAGGAAGCAGAGCATCTCCAGGGCTGGGTGGTATTCACTGCCTTCCAGGCTATGGGATTCTGCTCCCAGTGAGCTTCCCAGTGGGGAGGGGATGGAGCCACCAACCCCTGGCACAAGGTTCCATGCACAGGGGGAAGAACCTGCTCCCTGCTCCATGCACTGGGGGAAGAACCACCAGGCTGCCAAGATCCTGCTCAGCACTGCCTTGCAACACCTTCACTTACGCTTTCAACCCGCAGCTCTCCAGCACCAGCTCCTCCAATGTCACTGATTTGCTGAGCATGTAGAGCAGCTGCTCTGAAATCTCCTGATTCTGGCAGGGAAGAAGAAGAAAGCCTTCCTGGGAACCTGGCCACCTCTGGTGCACCAGTAGCCACAGCATTGGCACTCACCAGCCTGAAATCCTTGCAGGAGAGCTTGGTGAACCACAGGTTGAAGGACAAAGCAGCAACACTCAGTGCCACATCCCTGCAGGGTGACAGGGAGGAGGGAGTCAAGGGCCAGGATGAACCAAGGCTAGCCCCAAATGGGTGACCCAAAACACCCAACTGGGGCATGTCCCAAGACACCCAGCCCCAGGGTGCCCCAAGACACCCAGGATGCCAGAACACACCCATCCCATGGTGCCCCAACATATCCAAACCCAAGGTGCTCCAACTGACCCAACCCTGGGATGCTCCAATGCACCCAACCTCAATGTGCCCCAACACCATGTTCAACAGACAGAACTGGGGATTGTGGGTTTAAAGCAACCCACAGGTACAGATCATCTTCACCACATTATTCCCTTGGGGGAAATAAAATTAATCAAAATATTTGCATGCTTCTATCTAAGCCTCGGGGTTTTAAGTTCTTTTTGACTCTGAGCTCTCATGTGAACAACACCACAGGTTTTGCTTGAGTGGAAATAAGTTTCTTTTTTACTTCCTCATCCAAAGAAATCTCTAAAATGGTCTCCTTTTTGGCCAGCTGAACACAGATCCTCTGTTCCCCAAAACACTCCACCCAGAACTCTGACTCGCTGCAGCCCAGCCTGGAAGTTGCCTCCCCTGGGAGCTGAGCCCTTGCTCCATCTTTCTTGGGATGGAGACATGGCTGAGCCCCACAGGGAGAACTCCAGGCACAGCCAGAGCTCACAGCCCCACTATCAGGTTGTAATCAGGTGATAACAAGGCCATAACAGATATCTCGGGGGCTGGTAGGGAGCAGGGCAGTTTCAGGGTGGCAAGCTGCACCGGCTGCTTTGCATAGGGAAACACCTGACAGCCACGAGCTGCAAGAAGCTGCTGTGACATTGGGTTTTCAGTCCCATAAACAGCTCCCTGGCTGATCTAAGAGTTAAAAATGAGGCTGCCTGGACTCTCAGTTGCTGCCCCATGGGGCAGGGCTCAGAGTGGTGAGGGGAAGTGTCAGGCTGCAGATGTGGCATCCCTGGGGCGTGTAAGCTATAAAAGCTTCTAACGTGGGCAGAGGAGCATGTTGGGCCCCCCAAGAGGGACAGGGAGAAGGAGGATGAGTGCTGGTGCATGAAACACTGCAGGCAACGTGGCTGGGGGGGACTCACCTGCTCTCCAGGTGGCTGAAGTCCAGCAGGTTGAATTCCCGGCAGTCCTGGCTGTGGTAAATGTTGTCCACGTCCTTCCCAGAAGGATGGACACATGGATCAGGCTCAGCACTGGGTCCTGGGGAGGACTCAGGTGCCTGGTGCTGCTGCAGGGAGCTGAGCCCTTGGGGATCCTCTTCTGGGGAGTCCCTTGCCTAATCCCAAAGCCTAAAACCTTCCCTAATGCTCTGGCTGGCAGAGGACAGGTGCTGGCTTGGTGGGACAGATTGGTGAGTCTTGGACAACTTCTGCAGGGGATGGTCAGAAGGCAACACAGCCCAGACTGGTGGGAGTGAGGGTGTGGGGAGAGGTGAGCTGGGATCAGAGTCCAGAGGAAAGGGGGACAGTGAGTCCTGCTATGGCTGGGTCCCAGCAGGATTCTCCTCTACTTGGACACCCAGCAAGGTCCCAGATTTCGGTCACAGTCTGGGAAACAACCTGGTCCAAGGCACCTCACTCCCACCTGCACTTTGATTCCAGCCCACCAAGGAGCAGGAGGCACTGAAGCCAGGCAAAGCTGCAGTTCCCAGATTTGGGCTGTCCCAGCCCCAGCAGCTCCACGAGGCACCCACAGGCATCCTGCTTCCCTGCCCACCCAGTGACACACTGCCACTGCTCCCTCTGTGGGATGGACCAGCTCAGCTTACCCACTGGATCTCCTCACGGAAGGCAAAGCCGTTGTAGTCACACAGGGCAGCGTAGGTCTCTGAAAACCCCCCTGCAAGGAGAAGGCAGTTTTGGGGGCAGACCTTCCCACAGAACACAGAGGAGAACTTTGGGGAGAGTGGGAAACAGGAGAGGGATGACAGGGACTCAAAAGGGATGCTGAGGGCTCCCCCTTCCCTCCTCAAAGGGGAGAGAGATCTCCTGTCAGCCCCCGAACAGTGGCTGTGGCTTGATCCATGTGGATACCAGGCAAGGCACATTGCTGTGGTGATAATGGAGGCATCCTGCTCCAGACCAGGCTACAGGAAAAGCTCCTGGCTCTGCAATGGTGCCTTATGAGGTGAGTGAAGCATGCAGGGCTACAGGTCCTTCCAGATAGATTCTGAGCAATATTGCCTGCTGTCCTACTTCTTCCTGAGGAGTTACATCCCCTCGAACCTGCTCCTGCCCCACGGGATGGGGTGGGCTGGTGGACAGCAGACCCCAGCAGCAGGGGTCTGACCATCTGATGGAAGCCATCACAGGTACCCTGCTGGCAGAGCTGGGGGCTCTCAGCAGAGCTGCTGTGGACAGATGCAGGATGCAGGGGGATGGTCCCCAGGGTGCTCCAACCCTCCTGGTCCTGCCTGAGGGAGGTTATGGCAGGACTTACCACAAGGCCCAGGGTTGCTCTGCAGCATTTCCTCCAGTGAGTCTGTGGTCTGCTGGATCCTCTCATACAGGCTGGGGGGGCAGTTCTTGAGCAGTGTCCTGGGAAGGGAGCAGAGGGGTGTGTCAGGGTGGGCCAGGAGAGCATCCCCACCCCTTCATGCTTAGCTACAACCCTTGTGTGTATGGTGGCCAGAAATATTCAATCAGGGAACTGGGTCTTGCCTCCACCCATGTGTTTTTCTCCTGCCAGAAGCACTGGTGTAGACCCACCCTATATTTGGGATTTTCTAGCTGCAGGTGTCCCAGTGGCAGGTGGGTTGAAACTAGATGATTTTAAGGTTCCTTCCAACCCAAACCATTTCAGGATTCTACAATCTGGGGCTTTTCTGGGCTAAGGAGTTGCTCTGGTTCCTGCACAACCACCCCTCAGGAGCCTTACCCAAGGGATGAGTCTGGAAAGACCTTCTTAAGTGACATGGTGACATGGATAACAACTTGCTCCAAATCATCCAAGGACATGAACCGGAAGGCATAAGACGCTGCATCTGTTTCTATGACAACCTGCAGGGTCCAAAGGAGGAGAGATGCCCGAGTGAGCTGGCAGCACACAGCGTCCCCAAGCCCCCAGACACAACGGTGACAGCCATCAGCTCCTCACTGCCAACCCAGCCAGAGCACCATCAGCACAGGGAATGCTGCAAGCACCAGGAATTTAGAATAAAATACATTAGTGTGCCAGAATAGAGGCATAAACCTCCTGAAAATTCAGCTTAAGCTGATGCAGAGGCAGCCCAATGCAGTGAGGTGAGAACAGCCTTGTCTCTGCCTGCAGCAGCTGCAGATGGAGGATGGAGGTTTCCTCCTGAATTTATTTAATCAAGGTTTAGGGCTTTTGTAGCTTATAGTTCATACAAAAAAAAAAAAAAAAAATCCCATGGCAACATGCTCCCTGATTTAATTACACGCTGATTGAGGCGTGGGAGCAGGATGACAATTATCTGCTGGCATCGAGAGGACGGCGCTTCCGCCAGAGCCCGGGGCCGTGGAGGCAGGAGAGGCTGGGGCTGCCTGCACTTCAACAATCCCTGGGCTTTGCACAGCCCAGTCAGATGTCTTGCCCCCCACCACCCTCAGCTTTCAACTCTCTGCACCCCTCTGTCTCTGACCAGCTACTGCAGCTCTCCCCTGGAGCTCAGCAACGCTGCCTGCTGAGCAGCAGAAACCCCGTGTGGAGGCTGAGGCCATGGTGGCTGATGATGCTTTAAGAAGAAAAAGCCAGACAGGATGTTAGAAAGGACCAGGCAGGAGCTTAACCAGGACCACTGCACTATTTCTGCCAATACATCCAAGCCTTGATATCCAATTCCTCTCTTCCATGGTTCCCACTGCCACATCTGCCCTATGTGCCCGCCGCTCTCTAAGAGGATTAATGGGGTTTAAAACACCCTCCTGCTAAATTTGTCTTCACCTTGGTAAGCCTGCAGCGTTTGTCACCTTGTCCCTGCTGAGCAGTGCCATGGCCAGGCGCTGTCTGTGGATGCAGAGGGGAAGCAGTGCAGGCACCCTCTCAGCACCCCTGGGTGCCTCCCTGCACCTCCAGCTCCAGGGCAGTACCCCTGATGAGGATCAACACTGGTGACCCTCAGTGTGCAGTGGGGGACCAGAACAGCCCCAGATCCTGTGGTGGGCTCCAGACCAGGGTTTGCCACAGGGGAGTGGGCAGAAGGGGGGTAATGCCCAGGCTGGGTTTGTCCCAGTTGCTGGTGCCACTCACCACACTGGCCTCTTGGACTGTCATCTCCCTCACCTCCAGGAAGCTGAAGCTGCTGTGAACCTGTGGGTGAGAGGAGCAGGATCAACCCCAGTGCTGATGGAGAAAGGAAACCCAAGGGTTCCCTCCCAACTCCCACACTTTCCCATCCTCAAGTAGTGCTCGGCCTTGGCTCCACCCTTCACCAGCCCCCAAACAAGATCCCCTCCCCTTCCTCCCATCTCTCTCCTCATCCCACTCTTGAGGGCTTCCCAGACGCGGTGGCCCAGGTGACTCCTGGGTCACTCCCCCCAGTGCCCCAAGACCCCCAGGAACCCCAGGGCTGGGCCATGGCAGAGGGTCCCCACACTTACTCTCACTGGCAGCATCACAGGCAGCACATAGGCTCGCCAGGGTGTCAGGACCTAGGCAAGGTGTGACAAGGGACCATGGTGACATGGGAGCCACCCCTGTCCCTCACTGCAGCCATAAAACACCTTCCTGGGGAAACCAGGAAAGCAGGAACCATGCCAGACTCTGCACATACCAAGATAAAGTCATCGTACTTGGATTTCACCTGCAGCTGGATGCTCAGCACCAGGAGCACCTTCTTTGTCCCCAGGAAGGTGGTGATGCCCTCTGAAAAGACCAATGTCCACATGAAATTAGGTGGCTGAAGTCATCTTGGTCCTCTCCCACGCGCCCTGCTGCTCTTGGGGACACTGTCCCCACCTGAACCATCTTCTCTCCCTGCACACCTGACGGTCAGACCCTGGTTGCTCTCAAACAAGCCTCACACTTCACCACTCTGGGTCTCCTTCACTGCTTGGGTGATGCAGCCACCTCCCCATCTTCTGCCACAGCCTCAACCATGCACAGAGCTTTGGGGTTGCTGGTTCACACTCCCACTGGGAGCTGGCATTCAGTGATAAGAGGATCCTGATTTCTCTTCCTTCCTTTCCACATTTACCACTAGGGAGCAGCTGGTCACCCAAGTCCTTCCTCTCCACAGAGCAGGTCACAAGTGCCAGCCTCCCCAGGTTCACAGACTGGTCTCTCCCTCAGTCAGTATGCCCCTGTGAGCATCATTCCTGCCTTGAGCAGCACCTCTGTGCCTTCCTGATCCTTGCCTCTCACCAGGAGAAAAAGCCCCAACCCCCAGCTGTCCATCAGTGCAAACCAGGCTTTCACAATGACATCAAGCCCCATGGGTCCTGGGGCTTGAGCCACCCATCCCCAGGGACCCACCCTGGTAGAGCCAGGACCTGAGGCTGTGGGGACACGGTGACCCAGCTCTTCCCCACTTCCCTGCAAGCCTCAGTGGGGCTGAGGAGGCTGAAGGGCCCCGAGACCTCTGTGGCCTTTTGCTTTCTCAGTCAGCCGAGAGAAGGCTGTGAGCAGTGGTGCTTCACACGGCCTCATGCTGAGCTGCAGGCTGTGCCTTCCTGGGGAGCTGCTGGGAGCCCCCAGCTGGCCAGAGGAACCCAAGCCCATGGGACTGAGCAGCACCAGGCTGCGCCCACAAATCTGGCAGCTGGAGCTGCACAGAATCCCATCCTCGAGGGGGCAGGTTATCTGGGGATGCTCTTGATCCGAGGTCCATCCTCAGGCAAATGAGTTTTGCGGACAAGAGGAACCCCCAGACACCGCATGGGCTCCCCTGAACCTCAGCTGCTGCAGCTGAGGGACCCAAAGGTGCCTCTGCCAACCCCAGCGAGGCAAACCGGGGCCAAGCAGGCCCCGTGCGGGCAGCTTCCATGTGGCAGCGATGCCCCGGCAGCGGCGGCGGGCGATGCTTACCTTGCAGCTCAGTGGGGATCCCTGCGGGGGACGCAGCCATGCTTGGGACCGCGGGGTCACCTGCCCGGGGATGCGGGTGTCAGGGCAGCATCCTTGGGCGCCGCGGGAAAGGCACCCTGCCGGGAGGAAGCGCTGAGGTTACCAACCGGCAGCGCCGCCGCCTCGGTGCCTCCTCCCCCTCCCGGTGCCTCTTCCTGCCCCGTCAGGCGAGATTTACCGCCTGAGCAAGAGAAGCGAAATGAAAGCGACGGTGCCCACGGCCCACCGGCCCCGCCGGGAGGAGAGGGCGTCGCTACCCAGCACCGTTCTTCTCCCGAGTGGCTTCTCCTGCGTGAGCGGGACACCCCTCCCGGCACGAAGCAGTAGCATCTCCCCATAGTTCCAGCCTTCCAGGGTTGAGGATCCATGACCTCTCCCTATCTCCCGAGGTGCTTCATGGGGACATATTTCAGCCTGAAGATGGCCGGTGAGTGGGCTATGGGCAAGTCTACCCTTCCCAGCACTGGGCAGTCAGCCCAGCTCCATCACCTTGCACTGGGAATCTGCAGGTGGAGATGGGTGCTAGTGCCCACTGCAGGCTGCTCTCTGGAGGATGGGTGCTGGTGCCCATGACAGGATGCTGAAGGAAGGGCTTTTCCAGAACAGAAATGCCCCAGGAGTTCTGCTGAAGTGACAAAACTGCTGTCCCAAAGCAAGGGCAAGAGGCAGAAGCCAGGCGACCTCGGAGCAACAGGACTGAGCATGTCAACCACTCCACTCATCCAGGAAGGTGTTGGACCAGGAAGAGCTCCTGTGTCCCATGACAGGCTGCACAGCTTCCCTGGACTCAGGATTTCCCACTGTTGGCTCAGCTTGGCCCCATTTGAGTCTCAGGAAAGATGCTGAAGAAGAGGCAGAGCTGCTCTCAGGGGCAGCCTGGGTCCCTGTGACCAGCATCCACCGGGATGGAGGGGGACAGCTGCCTTCTTCTCCTAAATTGCCCCTTTCTGATAAACTTCCAAGCTCCAATCTGCCAACCAGGAGCTCATTGAGCTTTCCCAGAGGTCGAATGACTTGGGAGAAGGTGGTCCCTGGAAGGGATGGGTGATTTTACCCTCCTGCCATATGCACTTGGGGCCACAGTGCTTCTGAAACCACCTTCTGTGTGGGCGAAGGCAGGAAGTATCTCCCTGCAGGGATGGCGTCATCACAGAGCCCAACCACAGCACAAAGCTCTTTTCAAGGTGACTGGGGAGAAGATGGCTCAGGGCAAGGACCAACCTCTGTTGAGGCACCTCCTCAAGCTTCCTGAGCTACATCAACGGATGGATGAGCACCAGGAGGGTGAAGGGCACAGGGTGTTCACCAGCCAGTGGAGTCAGCAGCCACCAGCAGCAGTCCTAGCTGGATCCATGTTTTTTCCAGGATGAGAGGAGGTCAGGCTATTGGTATCTGAACTTCTCAAAAGGGCACCATCTCCCAGCTTTGTCATGCAAGGATATTCAGGACAGAGAGAACAGCTGTCCCTTTTCACACATCAAAATGGCTTCTCTGGAAGACTTAAAAGCACAGAGGAGCTCCAGGCAAGCTGCATCCAAAGCTCATTCCCCAAAATACTGGTTCCCACATGCTGGAACCTTCTGACCACCAGTGCAGCAGGACATGTACTCCAGGAGTGGGCCAGACATCCATGTGCACAAGTGTTCCCTGCCTCTGCAAGGCCAGGCACATCAGGATGTCCAGAGCAACCCATCTCCTCTGTGTTCAGCAGAGAACAGCAGCACAAGCACCAGGGATGGCAGCCAGGCCAAGCTACTGGCAGAGGCAGTGATGCTCCTTGGATCCATCCCAGCCCTGGCTTTCCACTCAGAACACAAAGCCCAGCTTTTCCAGCACTGATAACAGCTCTTGGGTTGAGCAGAATTGTTCTGTCCATATTCAGGCTTTGGATGCTGCCCTTGGATGCATGTCCTCGGCAGCAGGCTGGGATACTGCTGTGCATCTCTCCAGAATAGCTCCTCCAAGGGCAAAGCAGAAGCCTGCAAGAGGCACAAGCAGAGATCCCTGCCCAAGGCAGGAGCTCGAGCTCAAATCAAATAAAACCCAGTCTGTGTAACAGGACCATCGACTGAGCAAGCACAGAGAAACCAGGTCAACTGAGCAGATCGCAAGGTAACACGCCAGGCTGGGGAACAAGGGAGGATGGCACAGGGTGACAGCTTCAATCCTCACTAAACCTCCACCAGGGTCTGTGCAGAAAGTTCTAGAATCAGATCACAATAAAAAAGTTGCTCAGAAATTGCTCCTTAGATCTGGGTTAAGGGCTAGGTTTAGGCTTAGGGTTGAAAAGGCCAAAGAGCCTAAAGCTCCACAAACACTGGCGCTGGAAAAGGCTCGCACAGCAATTATGGCAAGGCCCCAACATTGCTGCTCCTCCACCTTTCTGATCTGGACTCCCCCACAGGAACTGGCACCTCAGCCCCAGCAACAAGCTGCCCTGTGCCTTAGGCTAAGGCTTCAGAGAGCTGTACTCTGGGAAAGTACTTGAGGATTTACCCATTTCTCAGCCAGACCTGACTTCTCACAGAAGCAGCCCTACACAACCTCTCCCACCTGCTGCAACAAGCCTCCACCTCCAGACAGGCTTTCTCAGCAAGTCATAGAAGGACCACCTCTCAAGACCAGGGATAACGAGTCACCAAACACCTAGTGAAAACCAGAACTAGCAACTCTTGCACTTGGCTACAGTCTCCTAAGTAGTGTCATTTGCAGTGACTCCTGTCCCAGCAGTAGGAGGTTTTATGGGAACCTGCAGTGACTGCCCACAGCTGGCACCCTAAGCTGCTGTCATAGGTAACTAAAAAAACACACCACAGAAAATCCACCCAAGCACCAGCCCTATTTTTCAGAATGAAATGGGAACAATATTCCTGTTAACAAAACCATCAGCTATAACCACTTAAAATCACAGTCAAAACAAACAGAAGTAACAACTACTCCCATGCTACTCCAAGCTCAAGCTGTTAACGCCAGCATTTCCATTTTACATCCTCCCTCTACACAGAGGGCAGCAGACCCTGATTTAAGGTCATGGACAGGTACCTTGCATTTGGCATGGGGCAGAGGGAACACCTGCAGTGAGAAAGGAGCTGCTCTCTGTTGGCAGCATCCTTCTGGGAAGAGCAGCTTTTCCATCTGGAGATGGCTGCCAGGTCGCACCACTGATGTACACAAAGAAAGCAACCAGTGAGCACACGTGTTAATCCGTTATTATTTATTAGCTGTACAGCAGTATATTCTCCTTCCCAGCTTTCAAACCCCATTACATATTTTATAACAGTATTTTTTCCCATGTTGGCTTCCTAAAATAATGAAAAATATCACACAGTACAGCTAAGTACAAAAATGCATCAACCTAGAGTCTGATAGCTAAACTGATAGCTCTCTTAAAAGCGATACATAGAAGAAAAATTTGTTTGAAATCAGCAAGACTGAGGCTCTATAAAAAGCTTACATATTTTAACATGTGACATTTTCATATACAGGCATCATTTGTATTTCACATTATTCCTTTTTTTGTCTTTATCAGAGATTCAAAAATTGTAGAATTACTGACCTATTAATAAAATTTCCTGGCCCAGGTTGAGGGCTGCAGTGACCCACTTATAAATCACCACTTTTGTCTTAACATAGGATTCATAAACACAAAATACAACTACAAGATAGAGCAAAGAAAATGTATTTGTGAAATTATAACTCAAAAAGGTTAATTATATGTTTCGAATTGGTTGGATGGTCACATCCAGAGGGCAGTGGTCAACGGCTCAGACTCCAGATGGACTGCAGTGACTGGTGCCCCCAAGGGTCCACACTGGGACCAGGGTTGTTTAGTATCACCATTAATGGCATAGATGAAGGGATCAAGTGCACCCTCAGCAAGTTTGGTAACAACAAGCTTAGGGTGCAGTGACACACCTGAAGGACAGGGCCATCCAGAGCCACACCTGGAAAAGCTCAAGAAGTGGCCCACAGGAATCTCAGGAGGCTTAACAAGACCCAGTGCAAAGTGGTGCACGTGGGTTGGGGCAACCCTTGGGATCAATCCAAACTGGGAATGTACAGATCCAGTGCAGCCCTGGGGAGAAGCACTTGGAGCTGGTGAGGGAGACTGGATATGCCCCAGCCGTGTGTGCTGGGCTGCACACAAAGCCCTGTGGGCAGCAGGAAGGGGGGAATTCTGCCCCTCTGCTCCACTCAGGTGAGACCCCACCTGCAGTGCTGCATCCAGCTCTGGGATCCCTAGGACAAGGACATCGAACTGTCGGAGCGAGTCCAGAGGAGGCCACAAACACGATTTGAGGGATGGAGCACCATTCCTATGAGGAAAGACAGAGAGCTGGAGGCATTCAGCGTGGAGGAGGTTTTGGGATGACCTAACTGTGGCCTTATAGAACCTGCAGGGAGCCTACAAGAGCACCGGAGAGGGACTTTTGGCAAGGGAATGGAGAGACAGGACAACAGGGAATGGCTTTAAACTGACAGAAGGCAGGGTTAGACAGGCTATTAGGAAGAAATTCTTCCTTGTGAGGAAGAAATTCTTCCTGGTAAAGCCCTGGCACAGGTTGTCCAGAGAAACTGTTGCTGCCCCATCCCTGGAAGTGTTCAAGGCCAGGTTGGACAGAGCTCGGAGGAAGGTGATCTACTGAAAGGAGACCCTGCCCATGGCAGGGGGTAGAACTAGATGGTCTGTAAGTGCCTTCTAACCCAAGCCAGTCTAAGATTCTATAAAATACAATTTTTTGTGCTTCAAAACCAGATTTCACATGTGAGTTTCTCTTGTTCTGCAAGCAATAGTCTGGATACATCTTTTCTCTACCTTATCAACAGCTTTTCCAACATTTACACTCTATCAATTCTCTTGTCACTTAGTTTGAAAGGAATTAGAATACTGGGGTTTCTTTAAACTGCATTTTTGCATACCTCTTAATTAATGGAAAAAGATTAAAATGTAAAAAAAAAAAAGTTATTTACAAGCTTGACCATTACAGAAATGCTTTGCAGAAAGCAAAGCATATTAAGGACAGAAACCAGTTGGAGCATGCCAAAACTACCATGTGCAGCTGACTTGGAGAACCGGAGCTACTCAGTGGGAGAAAGCAAAAACAAAAACCAAAAAAAAAAAACCAAAAAAAAAAAACCAACCAAAAAAACATTTCAAAAGTCTAGAACCCTCCCAAGTCTGCATTTACAGTTAAAAACACTACTGAGAGAAGAGGCTGAAGGACTCTGGGAACTGGAAGGGCAAGTCCGGAGTGGTTTTCCACATACTCTAGTCAAGGCTTCCACTTTTGTATATTAAAACTTGGTGCACGTAAACACGGCCCTCAGACCAGCTTTACAACGCAGTTCAGAGCAAAACTAAATCAAGCATCTCAGAGGAAACCCTCAAGGACTCCAAAATATTTCCTAATGTTCCATGATCCTGTAATGCTAACATAAAACAGCAAGTTCTAGTTAAATCACATTCTAACATCGTTTTATTTCCCAGTATGTTTGGTAAAATGGTCTAAAATGATGCATTTCCCAAAGCCAAGAAAAAAGATTAAAGGAAAAAAATAGATTTGAGCCGCTTAAACACAGCCCAGGCCAGTTCAGTCAGCCAACGTGGTCTTCCTCCATCACCGGTCCATCATGCTGAGAATCATCTCAGGGGTGAGGTCTCCGTTGGGAGCTTCCACTACAGCAGGCTGAGCTTCCTCCTCTTCCTCTGCTGTTTCTGCATCAGGCTCTTTCTTCACTTCAACTATAATATTTTCAATTTCACCAGTGTTCTGGTCTTCAACCTGAATGATTGCTGCAGCTGGAAGGGCAAAAACAAAGGAGGAGGGGGAAAGAAAGATTATTTTACTGCTTCCAGAGCCAGCCTGCATGCCTCAAGCAGCTCTTTGGTAGATCCTTAAGATTATTCCATGGCAAGTGAAGGTGAGGCCCACAGCAAGCACTGCCACATCAGTGGGGAGCAATTCACGTCACCTCACTCACCCAAGCATCAAGCATCTGTTTTCTTGCCCCTTTATGAAGATGGGCTCCCAGGACAACAATTTCAGTGTGCATTTTCATGCTAAAACATTTTTCAAACAACAGATTTTGTAGAATAATGAACAAAACCAAACCCCATATCAATATATGGACCTAAGGCAAAGCTTTAAACTTCAGGGGAATGTAGTGTTGACAAACTCAACATTAAATGTTTCCACAGAATAATTCCAGGGAGGAAACAGGCCATACTTTGTAGCACTGAGCAGAACAGCCAAGCCACTGAGGAAGCCACCAACTCCTTAAAGAATCTAATTTCCTGTCCTACTTTGAGCCTGAAATTTATTTACTTTGACTTTGCACAGTTACAATGTTTATTCTTAACGACATCCCTGTGGAGTTGAAACAACACCTGCACCTTGCTCAAAACTAATGGCCTGAAGCAAGTTCATTTGTGGGAACACCTGCAAAAGCTAGCCAGATAAGGACACCAAGATGTTTTTACTGACAGCTGTTCTCCCAAGGACTGTATGCCAGCAGAGACACCATAACCGGTACAAAAAGAAGCGAGCAGTTTGCACAAGTATGAAATGAAACAATACTGAACAAAAAACAAAAAAGGTCCTTTCTTTTTTAGCAAGGCCTGAAGTGGCCGTGTTCCCTCAGGACCAGGAAACCCTTGCAACAAATTTCAAGGTGAGTTCTTAGCAATGTAGAGACAAGTACAGTTATCTACTTTTAAAATAACTGAAGGGATCTCATCTACAAGAATGGCCAAATCCAAGGAAAAAGGTGCTCAAGCAAGCAGGGTAAGGTAAGCTTCAATTCGTGACTTACGCTGGGATTGTTTTGGTTGCGCGGCAGCTTTGCCTGGTGGTCTTCCTCTTCTTTTCTTACTGGGAGGTGGTGCAGGAGCCTCTTGCTCAACTTCTGGTTCGGCCTCAATTTCTACTGCTGTCTCCTCCTCATCTTCATTATCATCCAAATCTGGTTCAGCATTTTCCTCTGTAAGAAAGTATATCAGATAAATCATCAGTTTAAACAAAAATAAAACACATCCATCTACAGAGAAGCACCATCAAATCCCATCCAAAAGGGATGGATTTCAAGGAGTCAACTCTGCTGAGAAAGAAGGCAAAGTAAGGCCTTTGTTCAGAAACTGTTGCCACAGATTGTTAATCTGTTACCCTCACTTAGAGGGAACAAACAGTCCTTTAAAAAGCAAAACGCAACTTAATTATCTTAAGATCCTGTGGTAAAGCTACTCTGCACATGCACAAAGTAGCTCAGAGACATCAGCACAGGGGAGACCAAATAATACATGGCTGGACTGCTCCCAAGCCCATCAGAGGGTCCAACAGCCCATCCAAGTCCCACCTGCACAACACAGAGGAGCACAGCATTGCACAATGAAGGTGGGAACACAAATTCACGACTTCTGAGGAACAAACTTCTTGTCCAGGACACTCCCAGGAGAGCCACCAGGTGTGAAACCCATCCCAGTGAGTCATGAGAAGCAGCTCTTGAGATGACCTTTGATACTATGGCCTGTTAGGAAATTCCTGGCTGGGACACAATGGCACGCAGGAGGAAGGCCATTTTGGATCACACAGGACTATTTATTTACGGGGTTTAGGGGAGGGGATGAGGTGATTTCAAGAAGTGTGGGGAAAATACAGGAGCAAGAGGATAAAAGAGGTACATCCCATGTAAATTGCTGTAGCAGCCATTCCAGGATCTCTGTGAAACACAAGAACCCCAACAGGCACCCAGTCTCCTACCCCTCAAGCTCTCTTTTTTCTTCTCAACATTCCTTAAAGTTAATAGGCGAGGACCATCAATACGTTCAGAATACTCTGGGCACAACCAGAGCAGACAAAAGCAGTGAGAGATGTCAGAGGATAATATTGTTTGGACAGCAAAATGATTGCTCTTAAATATGTAAGGCTGTTCACTAGAGGAGTAGCTTCCCTCAAGAATACATGGGCCACAAGGGTATTTCTTTTTATTTGACTAATGGGAAAAACCCCAACCCACATGGAGGCCATCTACTGCTGCATGATTTTACTCAAGGGTATTCCCCACGAGGAATTTATTTACTGGATTTCTCAGGTCCCACCTTTTAAGAGGTCCTTTACAATCTCCCCTCAACTATCAATTAATATTCTGTCTAACGCTGGGCAGCCAAGAGACAAAGCTATCATTCACTATTTGGTCTTTCCCCCCTCCCTTCCCAAATTAACACAAATAGGTCTATCTCATCTCAGCTTTACTCTTAATTTTTAGGTATTTTGTACTTGTGAAACTTTGTGAAACTGCGTATCACCAAATAAACACAACAGTGAATAATGCAATTCCTCAAGCAGGTGATTAGCACATCTTTCTTACAGATACTCAGCTCTCACTGGTCAGTTCTTTGTATCTATCAAATGACTTCTAGGTCAACCCACACTTGCCACTTCCACTGAGGCTGAAGGGATTCCCTCAGCACAGAGTCTGGGCATCATTCAATGCATATCATCAACTCATGAACAAGCCTGACTTTTGACCAGCTTCCCCCACAAAAAACTGTTTTAAACCCAGACCAAACCAACTAAATAAAATGTGAGTTTTCAGAACAGGCTGTAACTCCCAGGAAGATTTCAAATCAGATACTAAGAATGCAATACTCCAGAATGCCACATCTTGAATCACCTTCCATCAGTTATTTTACCCCGCCTCCATAACCTTTTCATGTTTTAAATGCATTATTAGTTAATTCACCAAATACATTTTTCCAAATATCTATACAAATATGAATTTAAGCATCAATTTCTATAGTTTTTGAATCAAGGTTTGCAAATAATTTGATCGTAGTCATCCTAAAACTTGTTTGCCATGTGAGATTTTCAGATATGCATTGTCTAGCCAGAAATATCTCAACCTACACCCCTTAATTAATTACATAAAGCACTCGAGATAAGATACTAATCAGCAACACTCCTTTTGCAAAATCATCTTTGAACTGGTTGGTCTTGAGATTCTACTTGGCTTTTCCTGTTGAAGACATGATGAAGTTTTTCCTCTACCAGGAGACAGGACTAGGACTGATTTTTTCCTTCAAATATAATACTAATCTCAGCCTTCCTCCACAGAAGCAGCCAAACTATTCAGTGGTGGAGTTGTCTGGACAGGCCACCCAGTAATGGTGAAGAAGGATCAAGTCACATTTCATAGCAATGCACCGCAGAACCACGCAGCCTCTTCTGGGACTCTGAAAATAATTACCAGAGTTTCCCACACAGGCAGGACAGGAATGGCACAGCTGCCACAAGGGGTGTCAGACAGTGTTTTTTAAACTACTCTCTTGGAACAGGCCTGGGACAGCAGGATCTGTATTATCCCTCACAGGCAGTACAACCCTCTGTACTTGGCCATGTATCACCATATTCTGTGTTTGCCAACCTCTTTCAAGGGCCAGAAGAAACCTGCAGAACTGGCAAACCAGCAGCTAACACACAGAGTGAATCACAGACCTGTAATCCTCAGAAGGTACTGAGCTGCTCTTACCACTATCAGAAGAATCTTCTTTCTTAGAACGCATCTTTCTCTTTCGGCCACGTTTGCCTTTCTTTGTCTCTCCTCCATTCTCTCCTTCCCCACCATCTAGGCCAGAGCAGTTATCAGCATGTCTGGCCATTGTGTTCTATTCAGTGAAAGATTAAAAACACAAAAGTTAAAACATGCATTAGATTCAAGATCAGACATTCTGGCTCTGTATTTTCAAACATACTTCTGGTAACTATGTATTTTGCTTTTTGTTTTAAAGAGGTTATTTAGGGGGAATGTGTACGTTCATTAGCTTTATGAATAAAGTTGCATTTCCACATTGTTCATGATGTCAGCACTAATGTGTGTTGGCACCAATGCTGAATTGTCTCTCCTCTCTTGTCCTCTCAGAGAGAAGGGCTCTATTAAAAGATTCATATTTTACCCAGTACCTCACCCATCTTTCCTTCTGGGTACACATTTCCCTGCCCTTGCCTAAAAAAGCCTCATTCCCCCCCAACCCTCCCAGTTCAAAGATATTCCCTTACCCTGCGGGTGAAGGTTTTGCCACACTTGGAGCAGACAAAGGCAGCAGGGACAAAGTTGGGATCATGGTATCTCTTGAAGTGCATGTCGAGGAGCTGCTTCTGGCGGAAGGTTTTGTCACAATGGCTACAGGCATAAGGCTTTTCTCCAGTATGGGTCCGTTTGTGCATGACCATGTGCCGCTCCTGGCACGGACAGGAAAAATGGGAATTGGTGTAAATGGATACAGAAAAGTCAATTTTCAGCTAAAACGAGGGCAAAATTTTATGGTTAGTATCAGGAAAAGAACAATTCCACGGCAGTGCAATAATTTCTTGATTGATGGCATATTCAGTCCTAGTTGCTTACATCCTATATGGACTCCTCTCCCTTGGTCAATGGGTACAGCAAGGTTCTGAATTAGAAGGTTCTTCTCCATGGGACAGAATCACACCAAGAAAAGGCCACTTGTACTCTCCTTTACACCTTTCAAAAATTCAGACAGCTAATTTGATCTTGACAGCTGGCCAAACTTAACAGCTAAGATTTCCATCCCGTACTTTCAGCTGCTGTCCCAACACTCCTAAGGGGTGCCAGTGCCCCCAGCTCACCTGTCTGCAGGCATAATCACACTGGTCACACTTGAAGCGCTTCTCATTCTTGTGGGACTTTTGATGCTGGATGAGGGCATACCTCTCATGGAACACAGCGTCACAGTAGCGACACTTCTTGCCCTGCTCAATGTAGGAATGCTGCTTCCGCAAGTGGACACCTAACAGGAAAAAGAATCAGAAGCTTTCACCACCATGGCTTTCCAAGCATGAAAGATGATTCCGTGGTTCTTCAGCGATACTCCCTCCCAAGCTCAGCTGAAACAGTGGAATAGTTAATTTAGGATTCAACTAAAACCTGAAAGACTTGCAAGTAAAACCAACAAGAGCCATTTCTAGAAAGAAGGAGCTTGCAGGAAACGCTGTAAAGATTTTCCACAGGATTCCATATTTGGTTATTAGTTGCAATCTGTGCTGATTAAGGATACTTGAATTTGATGACACATTACTGTCAAACTGAAGTTTCTTGTGGACTGTTATGTTTAAGGCTAACTTGAATTGCCTGGATACAGTCAGAAGCCAGGTAATTCAGTGGGGGGGGAAACAGGATTTTCTGCAGGATTAGAAGTCAGAGTGACAGGACTAGAAGGCAACAGGGATACCAGCAGATAATCCCCAACAGAGGTTTAAGTCACTTCTTTAAAATCCTCCAACTAAGAGCATACCACAGCTGCACGAGGTAGCTTAGGGTAGATTAAAGCATTATTAGAAGAAAAATTCTTCATAGCTAACATCAGTCTTCCTCTGTTGTAAATCAGCTTGTTTGCTCCTGACATCAACTGACTGCCTTCCTCTCAAACTGCCTCTCACTGTAGCACTTGTCATTACTGGAATGGAGCCTGCTTTCCCATTACTTGGGTGATAATTCTGTTTGAAGACAGAAAGTTCTGCCAAACCATGGCTCCTTCCTTCCCCTCAGCTGTTCTGGGCATGACAGTGTTTGCCACCTTCTAGAAACTTCAGAGCTTGCCTGCCAGAATGACACTGGGTGCTGCTCTCTAGATCAGGAATGTCCTACTGCAAGGACTCAGGGCATTTTTGAGCACACAGCTCCAATTCCTGGAAAGTTAAATGCTTGGTCAAATTCAAACCTTTTAACTTGATGAAAATATCTCTGCATGAAACTTAATGGCCTCCAAAGGTTAAGCCAAATGATCTTGCTTTTCAGATCCCAACCCTTATGTTGTCAAGATCTCAGCCCAAATTCAACAAATGCCTTGTATCTATGGGCAAACAGCAACTTACCTGGTATGCTTGGGAAAAAAAAAATCAAATAATAAGAAGAAACTGAAAATTGTTCTAACTTGCAGCAGCTATGGTAAGCTAAAGGTGTGCATTACCAGCCCCAGATGTGAAGCTGTGCTTCATGTGCAGTTACCAGATTGGGTATTGGGTTAAGAGACAGCAGCTGGTCTATGTGAACTCTGGGAAGTTTTGTACCATCTTCAGCAAATGGCCATGGCTGGGAGACACATACCCAGGTCACTCTTTCTCGCTATAACAGTATCACAGTGAGGACAGTGGAATTTGGCCACATTCTCCGTGTGCTTCTGCAGAATGTGCATCTTCATGGTACCGCTCTGAGTGAAGCGAGCATGGCAGATGTAACATTCATATGGCTTCTCTCCTTCAGGAACAAAATGAAAAATAGAACAAGTACTTTTATTAAAAAGAAATCTCATCAAGAAGCCCCCAATCAACCTCCCAGAAACTAGAAACACGCAGTTAGACAACAGAAATTGTAATTCTACAGAGCGCTCAATAACATCTTTCTCTGCTAGTTGTAGCTCCAGTAAGCAAAGAATCTAAAGCTCAATCCTTAAGGAAGTTAAATTATTCTTACTCTGAGAAATGCAGGCAAGACCTGTATGCAGGCTGCCAGAAGAGAGCAAGTGACATCAGATTTTTTTGGGGTGGAAGTTCTGAATGTTCATGTATACATAAAAGGGCATCTTTCCCCCCTTCAATTTTAGCAATATGATTAATTTGGCGCTGCAGTAACATTCTGTGCTAAAATCATCCCTATTTATATTGAAGAAAAAATTAGCATCTTTATGAACCAACATGCATAAGATGCTTTTAAAAATGCACTGAGGCATGAAACTGCAAATGGCTCTACTCTTCAACTGGAACGCTGCAAACAGAAGTTTCTTCTGTTCACACTAGAGGTGCCTGCATTTTACCACCTCACAGTCAAACTAGAAATCAGAATCCTCCAAGCTCACTTCTCAGTGCAGTAATTTAATCAGGTTATAAATTTACCAGTGCTTACAAAACGTGGTGCATTCTCTTCAGCAACACACTTTATAAAGGTTTTATATGAAACTACACAATAGTATTTGTTTGCTGTGTGTCAGCAGACACTGCAGCCTCAGCACTGTGACACTAAGAGTATGGCATCAGTACCGGAGTGGGTCCTCATGTGCCTCTTCAGTTTGTAGGTGTCTCTGCTGGCATAGCTGCACAGGCTGCACTGGAACGGGCGCTCCCCGGTGTGCGAACGGATGTGGCGTTTCAATTTGCTAACCTGGGAGCCAAGAGCAAGACTAAAGTTAGTACAGATGAGAAGGCCAGATTGCCAAAACAAGAAATCAGTTAAGAGTTTAAGGTAGTTTATATTTACTTAGGCACAAAACCAAGCAAGCACCTTTCAGTGCCATTTTCCCACTGCACACAGCCACTTGCTCCTGCCCACTCTACCTCATCTCCCAGCTTCACTCCCGGTCTTGCCTGATGCTTGTTCCCACACTCACTGAGGCCTGATTTAGACTCTGCGCTCACCTTACTGTTATTGACCACCTCAGCATCTGAAGTCACTCTAAATTTTAAAATATCCTGGAGAGACACAGGGAAGTGGTGTGGGGAAGCTTAATTCTTTTCTTCTCCTGCTTTTATTTAGAAGGTACAAAGCCAGCTCAAAGCAAGAACACCAACGGCATGGCATTTTCTGCTCCAGCCTGATCACACTGCTTAATCACCAACTTATGCCTACAAAAAGCAGCATGACCTCACAAGGACCTACTTGGTTATTCTTTCCTAAATTATGCTATGAAAACCTCTGCAACATAACTTATTCAGCACTCAAACCACAGGACCTGAAGTGACAGCACTGCAGGCACAGCATAGGCAGGGAAAAAATCCTGAAGCCCCTACTCAAGCTCTCCCACTGTAGCCTTCTTCCATTGCAGACATCCCATTTTTTTTTTTTAATTATGTTGCTCATCATCTGGCTCAAATTTCCTTTCACAATATAAAAGCTGTCCTATAAAATATCCAACTATACTGCATGGAGGAAAGGCATTCAAGAATTTCTAACCTGCTCAGGCAAGTCAAGCTATCATCTAATATTTGCAAAGCTGCTTTTCACCAATACTGAGACAAAGGCTCATTAGTTTTAGCTACAGATACCTTCATGGCATAAACAGATGATGTGCAGAATGCATGTTTCTAAAATGGGAGGGCACTGTGGACTGAAAGGACGTCCCACTGCAGCAGGAAATGCCTGTCTCCTTTTACATGAAGTACACTACAATTCCTGCAATCAGTTTAAAGGGCAAATAATTTAAGAAACCGTGACAACTATTGTCTCCAAAGAGAAAATGGGTATCACCTAGAATTTCTGTAAATGATCTCAAACTGCTTTCTGATTCACTGAGGAAACCCCACCATTTGCTTCCCAGAGCAGCCCTGATTTACAACTTCTTTAGCCCAGAGCCTTTCAATCAAATGGGCAAAGAGGAAATGCCTAAGAACAGAGTTTTTAACAGATGGTGAACAAGCTTTGAAGCGCACAAGGAAGCAGTCAGCACTGTAACGAGTCCCATACCTCCACACTGGCATAGTCACACATGGAACATTTGAATGGTTTCTCGTGGGTGTGTTTGTAGCGGCGATGCCGAACCAACTCTCCACTGGTCACAAAGGCCATGTCGCAGTCTGGGCACTTGTGAGGGCGAGTACCTAACGGTGTGCAGCAAGACAGGAAGACAGTGACACAGAGATTTAGTGACAAAAGAAAATATGACAGTGCTGGTTGTGAATTAGCAACACTGCTTTCATGTTCTGAAAGATTAAATTAGAGCAACAGAATCTACAAAAGTTAGAGGTTTTGTATAAATAACTAATAGATTTAAGATCTTAGAGAATTAATATCCTTCAGTAAGGAAACAGACTCCTTTATTTTTGTACTACTTGGTTGTTTACACATTAGAAACCAACTAGTTGGACATAGCTTCGGTAAGCAGAGAAAATGAGGGATTATGAATTACACTTTTTTTTGGCAGTAAGGTACAACAAGCTGAAAACACAAGTACTAATGCCCAAGGCAAAGAGAACATTTCTGTAACTTCAGGTAACTTGAGATCAAGCCCAGGATCAATTTTGTATCTGTGAAGAGGATAAGCTCTGTGCATGACCTGGCCAGGCAGAAAACAACTATACCGCTTCCTGATTTTTAGCTTGTTCCGTAAGAGGAATTCGGAAAACAAGAAGGGTCTATCCTCAATCTATTTGTTCTGATGGCAGAATAGATTCTACAAAAACCAGGAGTACCTGTGTGAGTGTTGAGGTGGTTCCTCAGCAATGTGACTGTCCGGAAAGCCCTGCCACAGAGATGGCACTTGTGTGGTCTTTCATCGGTGTGGCTTTTCATGTGGCGGTCCAAGTTGGAACGGCGCGGACAAGTGTAACTGCACAGTTCACACTGGAATGTCTTCTTTACACCTGGTCATGAAGGAAACCATCTTTAGTCTTCAAAAGTACTGTGCTCTACTGTGTAACGTAAGAGGAAAGATTCTTGGAGGTGTAACTACTGCAAGGAATCACCATGCACTTCTTAATCCAACTGCATTGCCTGTGGCTGGTTTGGATTCAATTTTCACTGGTATGCCAGCACGTAATGTTCCTTCTGCACTCTAAAAAGGGTTCCTTAACTTATAGTTTTAACAAAAATCAAACACATTTATTACTGTATTTTGCACCATCTACCTTACCCAGCAATTGGTTAGGAAAAAGCCCACAGAATTAATTATACCATTGGGTCCTGATGTAAAACGTGCATATGAACTGTTACATGTGTAGTACAGCAAAGAGAACAATCTTTTCAATCATAGTTGTATAAGAATATTAATGCCACAGTATCATACTGGTGGAAAATGATCTCCCTGTCAGCCTAGAGAGAGAAGGAGGTGTGCCCAAGAAACACTGCAGTCAAGCACTATTACATTGTGAGCAAGCAGCATTGGGCATGTCTGCTCTCCTCCCACTCGCACATATTCATTCGCCTCAATCACACTGCAATCACCACAACAAAAGCATTTTCAAAATCCATTCGTTAATGGGGAACTTACCTTTCTTTTTAATTTTTGTTGGTTTTGGTGGCTTCATATTGCCCACCACCTTTTCTGCATTAACCTCAGACAACAAACCCTCCTGCTGCTCCTCTTCAAAGTCATATACAGAGACATCCACATCTTTGCCTTCCTCAGTGTAGCGAAGCTTACTCTTTTTGTTTTTCTTTGTTTTTTTGGCTGGTGGCTGATAGTCTGGATCTTTTTGCCAATTGGGATCTTCCTGTGGCTGAAGTTCACCTTGTTCCAGTGTCTCCACCTCACCATTTGCACCCACTTTCACAACTTGGAAGCCTTCTGGTAAAGGGAGGGTGTGACAGATCATGGGCTCCCCCTCCTGCAGGCCTCCTTTGGAAACCTCATTTTCATAAGCTCCCTGCAGTTCTTCCACAGACGTGGTGGCAACAGGTACAGTCACTGGTACAGGTACTTGGACCAGCTGAAGCTCACCAAGGTTTATAGGCTGCTCTTCCATATTAACAACCTGAAGTGTTATGATCTGTGTGTCGTCCACAGTGGCCTCAGTTTCTTGAGGCACTGCACCTTCCATTACTTCGGTCTTCATTTGAAGAAGAGTTGGATCCAGCTGATCCATCATCACCATCTGCACCCCACTGCTGACATCCTGCACCACTTCACTTCCATCTGCTTGGTTTGGTGGTATATGACAAGCATCATCCTCTTGTCCGCCTTCACGGCGTCTTTGATAGGTTTTCCTCTCTTTTCCCTTAATGAAAGTTTCTGATTCCTCCACAATAGCGTCGACTGCCTCACCTTCCATTTCCCCTTCCTGCTGTGAAAACAAGAAAATGAATGCTGCACACCATCCAATGTATTTAACAACTGCACAAACCCCACAGAAGAACAAGTCACTCAACTAGAAACACCCAACCCATCCCAATCATATTCAGAAAACAGGAGCTGAGAGCTGTAGGTCTCCACAAGCCCATCACCACTGCAAACCAAGGCAATCACAGAATGCTGCCTGCAGTGAGACAACTGTGTCAGCTTCTTGGAAAGGAAGGAAAGCAAGGAAGAGAGATTAAGTGATACGCATGTTCCCGTTTCTCAAAGACCACAAATCCCACCAGCAAGATGCACAGCAGTATTATTCCTTACTGAGCTTGTTTAATCATTTCACATAGCTTAGCAGTACCAGAGGCAGTCTGTGACTATAAACTTTAAAGGTACAAAATTACCACACTGTTAAAATCAAAAAGCCAACCTTAAAGAAAGTATTACATTTGATAACTGCAGAACTTTTCCAGGAAGGCACTAAGAATTAAGCACAAGAACAGAAGTTGCACTTATTTCATACCAAACTACTATTACTTCAAGTCTAAACTCCTCTGAACAACATAAGGACATAAAGGAGTTAGGTAAGCATATCTCTTGTGAGCAGCCTGGAGTTCAATTCCTGCTCCTACCTCTGGCACTGCTGGGCCCTGAGTGGATCTAAAGATGCACTGTGCACCTTCTCCTCGGCTGAATGAGCCATTGCAGGACACAGGTAAAATGTTAATTCAATGTAAATGATGTGGACTGAGCTGGCTGGACTCCAAGCATCTCATGATACCTGTGTTAAATCCATTCATACAGTCACAAACCAACAATGCTGAAGCTCAGCATTTTGGTGGGCCTTAAACTGTAACTCTGACAACTGCTGCATGCAAACACAACACAGATTTTGTGCCTCCTCAGATCACCCAGTGTCCTTCACTGCAGCTGGGGAAAAATATTAAACTCCTGTATTCTCATTACGCAGGAAGCTTGTTTCAAGAGTAGTAAGAGCTAAAAGAAATTATCATTTTGCAGCTGTCTTTTTACCAGAATTAAAGGAATGAGATTATAGTAAAGGAAGGAGCATTTTATAAGTCTGTCTCTGTTCCAGGTGGTTACTTTGTAAAAATGAAAGGAGGTCCCTAATCATGCCAAACACCTTCCTGCATCAGGATACCATTTCCTATACCCCTCACTAAGCATTAAAAAAGCACCACGGTCAATTCTGGGTAAGAAGAAAGTAACAAAAAAAAGCCAGCTTCCTTACTAAGCCTGTGAAAAATTCCTCAATCCAGTTCCAGATTTGCTAAGAGACTTCTGTATTTTCCCATTAGACTGACTGTCCTCTCAGACCAGCTAAGTGAATTAATATAAATATTTAATCTCCCTTACTAATTCAACACTTTAAAATCCCCGTACTATTTTCAAATATCTATACTTAATCTTGCATACTCAATTTTATACAAGACATAAACATGAAGCACAGCTATCAAGTCTCCATTAGCTTTAAAAATTATAAGACATGTAATTTCTATTATTTTAAGAGAGTTCTTGCTTTTTCTCTACTGCCTTTTCTAGTATCCTCCACTTGTGCTGGGAAAACAATAAAGCTCATGTTGTTCTTCAGCCTGTCCAGGCTAGGGACATAAATTAACGTCCTGTCTTGACACCCATGATGTCGTGGGCAGCCACAGTCTCCAGAGGGCACCAGATACCCAGGAATACCGACATATGGCTTCATGTGCACTCCCTGCAGGGTTCCCGCCTCTCCTTCCCTTTACCACCCGTCAGCCTTTCGAGTCGGAGCAAATCCATATGGACAAACAGCTGAAGCACAAGAGATGATGCAAGTACTTAACACCAGACAGCAGGCAATCAGAACAGAGCAGGTCTTTGGCTTACAGCAACTGCAAAAGTGTTTTACAGTTACCTTAAGTATTTGCAGGGAGAAGACTTTTCAGATGACCAAAAGTGTCTGAACAAATAAAGGAAGGACATAGCTAAACAACACATAAAAATGTGATAAATGGGCAAGGAGGTAACAATAAAATATGTAAGGTGGAGGGAAAAATGGAAAAAATCCATCTGTAAAGCTCATGCAACTCTGGTGCTGAGCAGAGGTTTGCAACCTTGATACAAGCACAGGCAGCTCTGAGCAGAGGTGGAACCCTCACAAAGACCTTCACGTTCACTGTCAATATCAGTTGGTAACAACACTGCTAAGTCACCTGAAAGCAAGCCAACAGGCCAAAATTTGCCAGTGTCCTCTATGATTCTTTAGTGGAGTAGTACAAAGGCACCACTTCTGACTTAGAAAGCAGAAATTGCTATGTCCACCAAGGAACAGGCCACTGGCATACATTGAAGACTTTGGCATATGGCTCACATTGTCAAGAAGTTTGCCAGCCTAAGAATGCAGGTGTACAGGGAGTCCAAGGAAATGCCTGCAGCAAGACTCAGGTTAAAGGCACTCACAGTGAGGGGTGTACCCGTGTGAAAGGAATGGATGGATTCTTACAGCCGTCCGGTAAAGAAACTCAGACCCCGCCACTGCTCCCTGTACCTCTGTCACCTCTCACCCCGATTCCCGGCGCGCGGCTATCGGGGGCTACACGGCGGGGCACGGCTGCCCCCGAGCGGCGAGACACCGCACTGCAGCGGGACACGGCCACCTCCGTGTCACCTCCATCCCTGCCTCCACTGCACCCCGACACGGCCACCTCCGTGTCACCTCCATCCCTGCCTGCCACTGCACCCTGACACAGCCACCTCCATCCCTGCCTCCACTGCACCCCGACATGGCCACCTCCATCCCTGCCTGCCACTGCATCCTGACCCTGCCACCTCCAAGTCACCTCTGTATCCCTGCCTGCCCCTTCCACTGTCCCAGTACAAGCTGCATCCTGACACTGCCACTTCCACTATCCCTGCCCGCTGCTGCATCCTGATCCAGACCTGGCTTCCAACACTCAGCACAGGGATCAGCATTTACTCTTGCCTATTCCAAAGTATTCACTATTGTCCCTTCCTTTCCATCAAAGTTAGTGCATCTGAAAATGTGTTTTTAAAGCAAACTCTTGCCACAGGGGAAATTTCACAATATACTAATTGTGTTAACAACACGCAAATTATAGAAATATACAGGAATCATCTCATTTGATGCTTTGGACAGCTCAAAAATCTCATAAAACTGCTGAGACTTCCTCTGAAGAAGTGTGGATTTACAAATTTCAAACTTCTTCAACTGCAGGGTGGGGACAAAGGAGATACCCTAAATTTGAGAGGAAAATGTATGGGAGCTTTCCTATTACATAAGCTCTCTGTAAAGACTCCATCTCTGCTGCAGTGAGCTTTGCACTGGCTGTCCATGCCATTTTTCATTTACTCTGTTTAGAACAATTTGCTACTTTTTTTACTTAATTTTTTTCTTTACCCTAATTCTTTTTCATAAAGTGAGTCTCACAAGCAAGATTTGTATTTATTGTAGGACATGTGTCATTTGCTACAACTAAGAGCATTATAGCAGAACACCAGGAATAAAAACTGCAAAGTCTCTCTCAACTTTTTATTCCTACCAGGTACTGCTACCTTAGACCAACAGCTCAGTTCCACAGTGACTGAATCTAAAAAGGAAAACAAAGCAGCAGGTTAAAAGATGCAGTAAATCAAGACTGAAAAAAAAGCAAAAGAGAAAATATTCCACAATAAGGAGAATGACCAAAAAAAGACCAAAGCAGACCTGAAAACACAATTCCCACTAATAGCTCAAGCCAGCCCTTGCACAGGAGCTCACTCAGCAGGCTCTACCAGGAGACACCGTGACACTGAACAGCTCAGTGCACTGTCACAATCCAATTAGCCAGATGTGACATCCAAACAGACCTAAGCTTGCTCAGACAACGGATGGACAGCCCATCTAAAAAGCTGGAATGAGCACAAATAAGAAGTGCTGTGCATTTCATACAACTGACACTTCATTTGAATGAATCAAAAGGTTGCTTGAGAGGAAGTAATTTAGTGCCAACTGTCCTACTGATTACAGCACAGGAGAGTCTCAGCCCAGATACACTCACTTTCTTCCCAATATCCAATCTAACCATGCCCCGTGTCAGTGGGAAGCCATTCCCCCTTGTCCTGTCCCTCCATGCCCTAGTCTGAGTCCCTCTCCTGCTCTCTTGAAGCCCCTTTAGGTACTTGAAGGGAATTGTAGAATCATTAAAAACATACATACATAAATCTATCTATCTCTCTCTCTCTATATATATATATCCAACAGGGTTTATGGACAACAGACTTTTTTCTCCCCTGCTTGCAATCCACACATGTCTGTGTAAGTATTTAAGGGCATGAGCAGATGCAGATAAACTGCAGGAGTGCTTGGCCATTCTCCTTCCCACCATGAAACAGCCATATCTTCTCCCTGAAAAGTCTCCCAGCTAAGCACAGCCAAAGATAAGGCAGTTTAACAGGTAGGCAGCCTTTCCATTCCCTCCAGCAGAGCTACCCTGATAAGAGATGGACATGGCATGAGTGTAACTTACTCTAAGGCAGACAGACCTACATCCAAACAGGCCAGCTGTGCCTTTCACATGCAAAACACCTAAGAGTTACAACCACAGGAGAAACTAAAACATTGGGTAAGTTTCTTTCACTAAGTAATTTTCTCACAGTAAAAACTCAAGGCTTTAATTTGGCTACAGCAATTAATTCCATACCCACTGGTTATGACTGCTACGCCCATCTCCAGCTGTTTTCTCATTTCCTCCTTGCCACTTATAACACTGGTACCGAAAGCAAACAAGAAGAGTAAAATGGACAAACATTTATTGCAGCTTGAAAAGAAAAAAAGGGCAATCTCATTAACCCACTGATCAGCAATTATTCTGAAAAATATTTCAGTATCTTGGAGGGCATAAGGAAAAGCAAGAAGCCTAGAAGAGAAAAGCAAACTTCACAGGTTAATAAATGTTTTTGCTTTTTCTCTGCATGAAAAGGGCCTATCAAGACCAAGCTCCAAGAAATACATTAACCAGCTATGGGAATGAGAACTGCAAGTGGAAAATGCAGAGTTGGAGAAGAATGGTTTCCCTGAGTGCTGACCCTGTGAAGGAATCAGAGAAGACAGTCAGTGCTGGTGGTGATTACCTAAGCAAGGTATCTGTACAGGGAGGCTGGTCTAAATAGGGCAAGAAGAGCACATTGTTCCAGGGAGCGATTCAAAGCTTTTAAGTGGATCCCTACACTAAACTGACATCTAGAGGAACCCACTTTTTCCTCACTAACAAGATAGGAGACTAAATTTTTAACTAGTGTAATAGCTTCATGGTCCCTGTAGGACAGATAAATACAGCACTCACTGTCCAAAGAGCTGCTCTCAGCTTTTTTCTTCACAGTAACAGAATAATTCACCATAATCAATTTGATTGAGAACTAATTCTAGCTGAAAACTAATGTAGAGAAAAACAATTCTGTTAGAGCATATTCAGTTTCTGACCCAATTCCTCACACGAATGCTTGGGTAGAGGAAAGGGATCACCAGGGCCACCTTGAGCTGCAGTGCCAGCATAAAGCTGTCAGCAAACCACAGCACCAGGAAACCTTGTATTTGTGAGCTAGGTGGCTGCACTGAGCTGTGTCCCTCCACTCTGTGCCATCACCCAGCACACATGACAGTGAAAGTGCTTTCTCTCAAGCATACTGCAACCTTCTGGGTTACAGTGAGTCTGTGGGCAAGCAAACAGTCTGAATTCCATAGCATTTATCTGTGATCAGATTCCCTTCTGTATTTTATTCACTGAGTTGTTACCTGTGAACCAAAGTTACCTTTTACTTATGCTCCTATGAAGTCAGCATATTTTGGCCCAGATATTATCAAAGGTGATCTTTACCTTCAATCCCTACAAACTCCCAAGGGCACAGCCAACCTGTCCTTGGCTATAGGACACTCCCTACAGCCAGCCTGGTGCAGTGTTAGAATCAAAATGCATCTTGTGCCATTTCTCTACTTCCACACTTTTCTCTTTTCCCTGCTCCTCCTGTAACCTACAGAAGAAATCTTCCTTGCTACTCCTGCCCAGGGATCCCAGCAGAGCTCTTTCCAATTTCATTGTATCTCATGAAATGATGGAAAGCAATGAGAAGCTTCATTCAGCACCGACCCCTATTTATCATTCAGCATGTAGCACACACCTCTGATCTCCTGCAATTACTCAGAATAAAGCTGACCTTTCACTTTGTATCAGAAACTCAGGGAGTTCATGCAAGAGATGGAAACAAATATATCCAGGGCCCCCAGCCAGGCAGAAGGAAACTCAATTCCATATCTTTCCTCAGCTGTTTGCTGAACAAGCTCCCTCATAATCCTTGCACCTGACAGTGGCAGAAAGCCCCAGATCATGGCTCTTCCAGAACTAATACTGCTAATTCTGCTGTAATAAGCTGCAGCCTACAATGGAGAGAAAAGCAGATACAATAATGTCAACTGCTTGAAACTTGCACTGTGGAACAAAAGATAAAAAATCACTGCAGCTACTGACAACAAATCCCACACACATTCAAGTCACTTGGGATATCCTGTAACCCAACAAGGAAAGCCTTGATGAAGAAAGCAGACTGATGAAAGCATTTCAGCTTTATTTCTGGAAGAATAACTTTTTCCTTACTTTTCCTTTAGATTTGGAGAATTAAAAGTCTATTGAGAAGATAACAGGGACAAAATTAGTTAATGTCCTTAAAATTTGTTCCATTCTTCCTTAATTTCTCCTTCTGTTCCTATCTAACATTCTTTCAAATCTTAGTTTAATTTTTCACTATTTCTTTCAATAACTGCTAGTGCATCTCATTAGATGACACTAGGTCTTTATTCATTCTCTACTGAAAGCTGGGAAATGCAAGTGAAATATACTCTTACCAATTTTTTAGAGTTTCCCCTCTTAATTTAGTAAGGAAGTCATCATGTTTTGCTAACCTGACAGTCCATTTGAGAGGGACAAACACACAATCTAATCAGGTGTAGAATACAGGAAGGCTTACACTTTAAAAGAAGCAGTCACAAAGGAATTTCTTTTTAGCTGATGTTAGATCATAAAACAAATCAATCCATCCTTTTTACAGGTTTTCATAAAGTAGAAGTGATGAAGGAGCTCATGAAAGACCATCAGAATACTTAAAGGCTTTGTATTGAGAATCAAAAATGATTTCAGGTTAAACAGTCAGTAAAATCCACCGCCACAAAAAGTGAAGCCTTATACCATAGGTAGATCTGGAAAAGATTCTTAGTTTTATAAACAAGTATTTGTGGTCATTTTTCCCACTACACATTAATTTAGGCTTTAATTTAGGCTGCTGGCAAACTGCTAACAGCAAAAGAAGGTATTTCTTCAAAATAAATCTGAGCAGAACAGGATTCTTTGGTCATCTGAAGTAGTGTTACATGATACCAAAATGGCAATACCAGCCACTCCCACACCTGAAAAAAGACCTGTGCAACAAGTTTCATGGCATGCTAGAGACTTAATAAGTATCTGGATTTTGTTTTCCTCTAAGGCTTCATCTAGATGAACAAGTATCCAAGAATAAACTTTTGGGGAACAGCTACTTCTTTTATCTTTGCACAAGTACTCATTAAGAAGTGATACTCTACCAGGACAAGGGAATTCAGGCTTCAAATTGAAGGAGCAGGAAATGCTTATCCCTGGGATGGTAACTTGGGTCCTACCCCATGAACAATTGCTGCCCATGCACTATTAGTCACCTCACAAATCACACCCTAATGCACATAAGGAAAACTAAAGTCAGTGCTAGTTAACTTAATGTCAGGCTGTCAAACACAGAGCTGCAATTCACTGTTGTTGCAGCAGGGACAGGAAATTCCAGGATAGCTTTGAAAGCACCTATGGCAGAAGGGTGGTGAACAAGACAAACTCCCAGAGCCTAAATTAAGACATCCTTGCTTTTGAATCACAGAAAAATTAGTCTGAATTAGTAAGTGTTGGAGCAGACATAAACAGAATCAAACCCAGGTGAGACCTTTAAAGTAACCCTCATGTTGAAATTTTAAGAAGCTTCATTGTTTTACACACACCCCTAAGTCATTTGAACTTGTATTCCAAATATTCTCATACACCTAGACCTAAAAGTGCTACAATCAACCTTCAAAGCAGATGAAGCAAAAAACCCCTAAAATCCCACAGTGGCACTCAACCTTGGAAGAAAAAACCCCTTTTTCCCAGGAAGCAGTAAGGTCTCATTTCCAAACATACCCACTCTGCAAAGAAAACCATTCCTGCCTTCAAACTGCCCACTCACTCTCTCCATCAGCCCAACTATTCCTCATGTTAGCACAAGCACTTTCAAGACTGCAGCTCACTGGTCAGGAAACCAATTCAGGCCAGAACTCACCAAGCCAAGGACACTCATTTCCATCCAGACTAGGTCTCTGGTGTGCCCCAACACTAAAGGCAGCCAAAAGAGAAGCAGGGCAAAAGGGTTTCTACTAGCACAATGTTAAGCTTTATGGTCAGGAAACTACTGCCTCAGCATGGAACACATACCACACTTTAAACCCCCTCAATTTACATTTATGTTCTTGACGCTTCTGCACTTCTGCCTGGACTGATTTGTTCTCTTCATGCTGGCTATTCTTCATGCAGCTCCTGAGGTCACAACTCACTCTGGAACAGAACAGATGAACTAGTGAAACTACGTAAAAGAGAAAGGTAAGGGGCAGGGGAAAAGGGGGTAAATAAAAGCAGTGTTCAGTATTTAATGCTTCTTTAACAAAAGGTGTAGTCCCACACCCCTAACAGAGCAGGACTGATAACTGCTGGAGGACCACCTCACTTATCAAAAGAGCCATAAGCAAAACCAAAGGAATATTTTAATCAGCTTTAATACTTTCACTAGGATGATTTAACTCATTTTAGAAGCTTTTCTACCTACCTGTTCTCAAACTCTTTAGCATTCACAGTTCTGACAACTTAAAGCTCCAGATGCCTCATGTCAGATTACAAGTGCAATATGACATTTTAGAGCCAGCTCTGCCTACTTCAGATGGCCTTTTTCTCCTGTGCTGTGGAATAGCACATCACACACTGAAGGAGTTTTTGTCTTTGAAGAGGTGTAAATGAGAGCAAATATCACTCCTCACACACAGTGGATATACTGCTTATATCAAATAACAAAATCAGCTCTACCACAGTTCTAACCTTGCCACCCTGAGCAACAACAGCCTCTGCTCACTGAAGCAAGTTTCATTACCCTTATCAATTAAGGGCTTAAAATAGTCACATATACAGAAATACTGTATTTACAAAACACACTACTTCTTTCTGTAATCCTTGCCAGTCTGTAGTGTGCACACATGCTAAAAAACCTGGGAATGGTAAGGAAGCCCAGAGGAGTAATTCTTAAGAGAGACATGTATTCTTGCTGCACTCAATGATGAGGGCCAAGCAGTGTTGGATTTCACAGCCTTTGAATTTAAGTCCTTCACCTCCAGGTTCTTCTGTCATTTATTTAATACAAGGCACTCAAGTCTAGGTCCTGGCTTCACTTTTTACTTGGCAAGTCTATTTTTAATAGTTTATCAGCTTCAAAGAGCATTACTGATAAGAGGTTTGTTGGAGATGTGGATGCTCAGTGATAGTGAGCTTATAAAACAATCTGGAAATTATTTCTTTTTACTTAACACTCACTCTGCAAAAATCACAAATGCTACATACAAGCCCTGACCAGGAAAGAGGATGCTCAGAGGATACATGGGGTGTGCTCCACTGCTAAGGGCATATTAAGACTGCTGATGCAAGCTGCATCCTTGCCAGGTTCTGTGCTGTGCAACCCTGGAAAAGATTTCCTGAACTTTACAAACTTGTCAATTAAAAGTCTCAAGCTTGAAGGACTTCTCCCTTCAGAAGACACTTGATACAAAATGAACACCTTCCACGTGGAATATTATCACCTCAGAGGTTTTGTCACACACACAAGAGGACAACAGAACACACTGAACTCAATAGAAGCATCTTTTTATCCACTTCGGGTTTCCTGAAATTTTCAATCAAGGAATAGTTTTATTCCATTTTTCAAACCTAATCTTCTGCTTGGGAAATGATTTAATAGTAAAGAAAGCTGTTTTAAATAAAGACTGTACCCAAACTCTTACAAGGGGGAAGAGGAAACAAACCATTAATTGCAGCTCTTTTCTACACTGGAGACAACACTAATAGAGAATATCTCACAGGGATCTCTGCAGATTAGCACTGATGGTGAGTTAATGCAAGGCACAGCCATTGCCCCTCTCTGTCTACAAGGTATTGGCTCTGATAAAGAAAACAAGTTACTTGTTAAGTTTTTAAAAGAGATGTTTTGAAGCTGCTTGGACACAGCTCAACAAGTATCAACCTACTAATGTACAACTCAGGGAGCTGCAAAAATGCAAGGCATTCTTGTTCTGATCCACTCCAAGGGAACGTGGCAAAGGGAGAGTAAGTAACTTCTACCCTCCTTCACTGCAAAGATGATACTGAACTTCTGTTAAATACCTGGTGCATTTTTCTGGCATAAAATACCTTGCATGAATTTACATTCCATCAGATCTTTGACATATAGGCAAAGTTTGATAAGCTTGAAAGAAAACAGGCATAAACTGAAAATTTGAAGTGCTTCACATGTCCATTGCTGAGCTTAGAACACAAGGGAAAAAACACATCAGAATGCTGCCAGAACAATGAGGTGGCTGGAATGGAAGACCTACATAGCAGAATGACAGAGTTGGCTCTGAAAAGACCCAGGGGAGATCCTACTGCTGACCTTAAAGGGAAGCAAAGAGAAGATGGAACCACACTCTTGGAAGCAGAGAGTCAAAGGACAAGTGCAACAGACCAACTGCAACAATGAGTGGTCAAACATTGGAGTAGGTTGCTCAGAGATGCTGTGGAAACAAGAATATTTCCTAAATACAATCCTAATTGACCTCATCTAGTAACAATGCTGGCCCTGCACTGAGTCAGGGGTTGAACCAGGGTAACACAGGAAGTCCCTTCCAACCAAAATTATTTTACCATTCTCTGGTACTACATAAAATGAAGGATAAACTTAAAACACAAAACATTGAGACCTTTTTCCATCTATGCAGTTATAACTATGATGCTCCTAGGACTGAGATTGACTGGTCTCAGTACTCACTTCCACACAAGATCTAGAGGCCCTGGAACACTTCTGCAAGCTCTCATACACTGATAGTTCTTCAGCAAATGAGCAGATGTACAGAACTCTTGGCAATCTACTGGGGTGCTGCATTTTCAGAGTGGTGGATATCCAAATCCACCCAGTATTGAAGAGAACAGCATTAGAAAAGCACAAATACTGTGTTTCACTGTTTAGGAGACAGAGAATTGCATGTGCTATGAAGGACAAAGATTCACATCAGACAAGGCTCCTACAGAAACTTCAGTAAGAAAAGGAGGAAGCAGTACTGACAAGAGACCTCTTTTTTTTTTTTTTTTTTTAATTTGCAGGAGAAAATCCAAGACCACAATGAGTAAAGCCAAACTAATAAAAAAGGAAAAAAATCTGTCTTTGAAGTAGTAAGGGCTACCTGTATGCTCTTTTCTCCAGGATGTTTAACAAGAAATTGTACCTTGTCTGACAGGCAATAGGAAAGGTGCCAAAAGGCAGATGAAAACTCTCCCTTGGCTGCCAGCACTGGACAGCCTGTTTCAAGAGGCAGCACATTATACTGACCAACAACTGCACTGCATCAAGCACTTCTAACCAGGAAGAGCCAGGCTGATAGCACAGCAGGACAAACACTCAATGCTATCTCTCTGAGTCTGGTGGAGATGGAGGAATCACCCCTAAGGATTTGTCTACACAAGCCACTCAAAGCAGATGTCTCCAAAAACATTACAGATGTCATGTCAGCCAAGTGAGACATCTAAATATTTGATAGTCAGCTCCATCATAGTGTCATGGAAGTTCACAAATTCTTCACGTAGGTCAAAATGCTGGTAGGACAAGGAGAGGATTCAGCTGCTTTAACAGGACAAAACTATTTCCACACACACTACAGGAGCAAAGCATAAAGTAGTCTGGGATCATGTAATGTTCCAGTTAGCTCAGAGCAGGCAGGAGTCAACAGCAGTCACTCTTCAGCAGGAAGGAGAGAAGAGTATTAATAAATATGGAAGGTAGGCAAGGATCAAGTAATCAATGAGTACCTTTTGAGTATTCAGTATTGCCACAGGAAGCGATAAATCTCTCTTCAAAGATCAGAAGTGGCAGTAAGTTTTATACTCAGCAGGAATGCTGGATAACACTAACTTCTTCCATCCTCCGAAAAGAAAAGAAAAGAAGAAAGGTTTTAATAATCTGATAAGCTTTGACTGAAACTACCAGCCTTCAAAAATGCAATTTTTTTCCAACCAGTAATCTGGAAAACTCCTGAAGTGCTTTAAGCAGTTTTCTTGCAGTACATACTAAGAAAGCAAAACTGAAGTTTATATTGCACTTCTACTGCTAACAGTTTAGCACACAGGAGAAGGCTACTGGTTAAAATTTTAACTTATGTCATTGAATTATACAACCAAAACCAGGGGTTTTTTTAAATTCAGCAGCATTTCCTGCTTTCAGTTTAAATCTCTGCATGTTAGAAGTGGTTTTAAGGGAAGAGCTTTGCAAATCAAATACAAGGAGACAGAAAAACTATACAAGAAGCTGAAGTCATTAGCCAAAAATCACTACTGGTTCTACTGCAGTGAAAGGCTCTCCCAGGAGCCAGTCCAGAGAAACCATGTCTCTTTCAACATTAAACAATGAGAGAATTCAATTGCCTGGACAACAATTTTAAATATACAGGGAAGTTTACAGCTCCATTTCAAAAGAGTAAAAAATGTTTACAAATAGCCAAACGCTGCTATTACTACTCGTGCTCTTGGCTTCCTTTGCAGAAAGCCTCTATTTAGCCAAAATATTTTGGGGCACGGTTCCATGAAGGCTCAAATCAAACTTGAGGCTGCATTTTCTCCACATCCACTTACATGCTATTGCCCTCATGAAGGAAATTCTGCTCACCAGTTCATCACATGGGGATGCAACTGCTAGCACACATGTGGAAGGAGGTGGGGTCACAACAATCCTGATGCAAGCCAACCTAATTTTCCAGGGAAGCCTTGACTTTTACCTCCCTAAATGCTATGGTGTTTATTCCCAAAATAGCAAGAATTTAAAATATCCTTGTATAGCTTTTATCAATAGGTTGGGAAAAAAGGAAAAAAATTTCCTTTATCCAACATGAGCATAAAATAAAGCCCTACAAGGACAGATCACTGTCTATTTAGTCCAGCAGTCTGTCTCCAAAAACTCTAGCAGGAAACTCTGTGTAGGGAGAGCAATCAATCATGTCTATGGTTTATCATCCTTATCCCAACACCCAGTCAAGGGATTAGGGACTCTGCCTCTGGACCTGTGGATCCTCTTCCGAACCTACAGTATCTCCACAGCCTCTAACCAAAACAGGTTTTCCATCAATTGTGGTATATTTACCTCACTTTTTATTCCTATAAGCTATAGGCTCACCACTGCATTTACCCAAGAAGTCTGCCTTGTGTGAGCATGGGGAAGCACAGCAGCCAGACTGGGCACAGACTGAGTTCTGTGAAGAACTGAATGGGCAGCAGCAGAGTGACACCATTCACCTTCTTACAAACAGCCTGGAGAAACCAGAATTGCCAAACTCAAGCATCATGTGCTTCTGTGGAAATTACCACGCAGAAGAGCACATGGATTATATGCAAGTTTGCTCTGTAGCTCTGAGTTCTCAAGATTACATATCCCCTTCCCACCTTTTTAACATAAGTAAGATGTGAAAAACCCCCTTAGCCTCCAGCAATCTCCACCTTGAGATGCTTAGGCCACCATCAAGCTGTTCAAAGTAACATCCTGGAGAGCTCAGAAAGTGTCAAACACTTGTGTCAAGTCTCCACACAAGGCATTAACATAGCTTAAAATTATTGTGTTGTTTACTCCTTCTTCCACAGCTTTATAGTTTAATTCCTGATTAAGTCAGTCTTTTACTCAGCATCCAGTTTGAAATTAGGATCACTGCAGATAATATAATTCCACACAGCACACAAAAACGCAATATATAAAATGAGTCAATAAATAATTTTATGTAACACAAAATTTTATGGAGCTATGTTTTCTTTAGTGGATTCAATAAAAATCACCTTGCTTCACCCTCTTGAGCGTTTTCCATGCTTAGAACCAGGAAGGAAGAACTCTTGCTGATACAAGGACTGTCTGAGCAGCAGTGCTTGTGCCAAGGTCCTTGGGCTGCTTGGTAGGCAGCGAGCTGGACACAAGCCAGCATCTTTCCTAGCAGCAGAGAAGCAACACTTATCTTCCCAACAGCTCCCCAGTGTCACAGCCTCAGAGCAGGATGTATTAGTCACAGGTCTGGACCAAGTATACAGGACACTATTTGATACATCTCCCTTATCTGCTTCTTTTCCCCCATTCAGAAGATTTTACTGGCTTGATCATATTCTTGATTGAAAAGGAAAAGTCCTAAACCTCTCTCTGTTCAAAAAGAGAGAAGATGGTTCAAGAGAAGAGGAGGTGCTATCAATCCTTTTTCTTTAGCACTCCTGGTTTATCACTGAGTCTGACCTCTCATGAATGACAGTTCTCTAAATATATATGAGACAAGAAAAGGTCAGCACCTTGCAGCTGGCTGAAGCAATTTTTAGATTTTTTTTTCCACAATCTTGATTCAAAGTATTAAGAAATTAAGAAATACATGACTGCTCTTCATATCAATCCAACAGTTCATCACCCTCCCTGAGAAGAATTTAAGCCTTTTAATTTGAATTTATTAGGCTACAAATTCATATTGTGTTTGTCAGCAAGATTAGAGCAAGCTCACTAACATCCAGTATTATTTTGTCAGGGACATATCTGAGGACTCTCATCAAGTCACCTCAGTTTTGATGAGAAGCTGCACAGCACATGTTTAACATTTTACTGCATGGCAATACAGCTTAGTTTTTCATCAAATTGGAGATGAATCCCTTCTCACACAGTAATTTTTGGAGGGTTTTGAGTGCTGAAGCCAAAACCATACGTCGGATTTTGGGAATGACTTCATCCCATCCACAAGATGAGCAAGAACATACCCCTGCTTACTCCACTAATGCATTTAAGAACTACATTAGGTTCCTTGCAACAGCATCACCTTGGAAACTCGTGCTTATGCTGTTTATTCACTATGACTCCAAAACATACTTCAGTCACTGCTTTCTAGGATACCATGTGCCTTGATATAAATTCAGCTGCAATACCTAGTTCCCAGGTGTACAGCTTTACATGCAGCAGCCTTAGCACACACACTGGACTGGATCTACTCCACCTGACAATCATAATGGCTGCCTTAGTGCCCAGTGATATTCCGTGAACCAGAAGTTTATCATGAACAAGTTTAAGACATTTTTCATCAAAAAAATCATTAATGAAAACAAATTGTAACAAGCAATTACTAGTTTATGCCGAATATCTATTGAAAATATTCACTCTTGTACACCCCCAGACTAATTCTGAACTAAATGGCATTTACTGATACTTAGTACTAAGATTAATATACAGTAAGGTCATCAAGATCAAGTCCTTTAACAAAAATCAAGTAATTAACAACCTTTTGTTTTCTTAAAGCCTTAGTTACTGGGATTAACACTTTTCTCTACTTTAACTAAATTCTGTACTAAGAATAAATGGGAGAGCTGGTTTGTGGACTACATGTGTGTTAACACCATGCAGAGCTAGTCAAACACCCAAGGTGCTTTGTGTGCCTGCACTGTCCCTGCACAGCCCTGTTCATCCACTCCACCTCCTTTTAGGACTCATATATCAGCACTTCTCTGACCTCAGAATTTCACTACTGTTCCAAAATGCATTATAAAAACATCCCTTCCAATACTGAAGTTAAAAATATTCCAATGGTGAAAATTACACCAATGTGCCAAGGTAAATGTCGCTCTCACCTGCAAATGTACTCTGGTGGGGGGTGGTTTTAAGTAGTTTTTGTGTTAAGTTTTGGCTTGTGGGGTTTTTTTAAAATATACTTTACCTGCAGATGTTTAAGACATATACAGGCTTCTACTGATGATGCATTACTAATACAGATGGGGGTGCAATTCACATGCCAAACAATCTGCAATTTGTCTTCTGTTTTGCCAGAATTCGACAAATTCAATGATGCCAACAGAATTTTTTTACAGTATGGGAAAAAAAATAAGCAAATCAAGATTTTCACTATAAGATTAAATTACTTAACCCTGTCTTTACATTTGAGCAAAGCCTTCCAGTGAAACCCATGAAGCTTAAGAAATTTCATGAGTTTGCAGCTATAGCAGAAAAATAAGACACTGCTGCTGCTAACTGACTGACATAACAATATGTATTTGGGCAGACTACTTGCACTACAGGGAGAAAAAAAAATACCCTGTAGTTCAGCTGGCTGTATTGCTACCATTACAGAAGCCCTTGCTGGTGTCACTGGTCAGCATATCCTAACTGATCAGTGCCCTTGTGCTTTTAAATACTTTCAAACATTCCTGGCCTCACCTCTTAATATGAGCACCACACAGCACACTGAAATCCTCAGGCAGCTGACAGTAAACTGTGGGAAGGTTTGAACTGAGGGGGGGAGTCTCTAAATAAAAAAAAAAAAAGCCCTTTACATAAGAAATGCAACTCTATCTATGACTCAAAACTTCACCTGTAGGGATAGTTAGAGAATAATGCTTCGGGAGTCCATTCTATGCACGTTAAGTCTAAGTCAATGCACGTTAACTGCGCCATTCTTGAGAGCTGTCTCTGCACTACTTCTCTTTTCACCTGTTAAGAACCACATTGGAAGGAAATTAAGATTTTATAGCTTCCAAGTTTTTATAATACTGAGGAAAACCTCACTTTATTTTTAATTTACATTAGATACCCAAACCGAGTTCTTCTGTGTACAGTTACTTGAATGTTAACATGACCCGAAACATAAAACTCCCTACTCACCTTCTGTTTATTTTTTTTTTTGCTCTTCCTTTTGAGTTTTTTTTTGTTGTTGTTGTTAATCAGAGAAAAACAGATCACTCAGCTGAGCAGCAACTCTTTAGTTTTCATATTAAATATGTCTGGGATAAGCATATCTCAATTCCTAAAGACTAATGAATTAATGGAGAGAAGTGGGAGGAGCAACAGAACAGGGCGTTGTAAATGAAATTCAAATATCCTTCAGCACAAAAGAAGCAGTATCTTCAGCCATAGTCAGGACAGACAGATTCTAAGTTTCGGTAAAAAACCTGAAACAACAAGGGCCATGTAGGATCTGAACCATTGTTATCAACACTAAATATAACCAATAAAACGGAATTTCCGGGATCTGTGTGTGTCTCCAAGACCATGCAGGTTACAGAGTAGCAGAGTTTGATACTGTATTGACACTTCAAGGTTTAGTACAACAAAGAGTGAACTGGGCATCTGAACTAAAGCCAACCGGATGAACAGGGGTTTACAGTTAAGCAAATAAATCAGTACAGTTCAGTAAGTTAACACAAACAAAACAAGCAGTGAAAGCTTTGGTTTCTTCCAGCTCTTGTCAGTGTGTGTCCTCGTGTTCAGGTAAAGCAGTGACTGTTCCTTATTACACGGATTTCTAGAGCATGTACAAGCACATTAGAAATCCTAATGCTTATTACTCCCTGGAGCATTCCCTCTCTGGTAAAGAGCTAAGAGAAGCAAAAGCTGCCAGGATGGTAAATTGGGGACTTTAAATGCAAACATAATCAACAATATAGCTGAAAGAGCTAATGTACAAAAATTGTTCGGACAGAGGAGAGCTATCCACAGGTCAGCAGAACCTGTTCAAGTATGAGGGATAAGGAAAGGAATGGGCTGGCTTTGCTCCAAGAACAGACAGGCCTAATAATACTCAACATCCAACTTCCAAAAATCTAGAAAAGCAGGAGATCTTGGGCATAAAGTCCTAAGGGGAAGAGATTAATGCTGGAGTAGGCTGTGCACAGAAATTCCTTAATAAATTCCTGTATAATTATATTTTTCAGGTAAATGCTGAATAAAGTCAAGAATAACATGGGTCAGCTTCTGGCATTTCAAGACACAGCACTGAGAGCACAGCAGGCGGGTATCAACCTGCAGCCCCAAGAGCTGGTGAGGATGCACACAAATTAGCTACAGATCATAGTCAAGATCCAGCCTGCTCACACGAACACAGCTCTTGAAATAGCTCCTTCCCTCAGTAACTGCAGGCACGAGTCACCAGCAAACTTAACACTGTAGTGACAGTTCTCCAAGCTCTGTCCGAAATGGACGAGCCTTGCTGTATTATTTCAGTTGCAGGGCCACTGGAGGCTACAGGAACTCGAGTTTTGCACCTTTTGCTCAGATATTACTCATCAAAAATACCCCACAAAGTTTCTTGAGCCTTTCTGTGTGTCCTAATAACTATTCATGTACAGTGGATGACATTAAAACTGAGCTAGCCCTACACATCCAGAAGCAAAACAAAATGGAAGCAAAAATCCATCAACCTAGGAAAAAAAAGGCAGCAAGCATTGCCCTTATATTAAAATTGTGCCTTTCTTCAGTTCTGCTGTCTTCTACACTAAAGGAAAGCTTTAGGGGGACCGTTTAACTAAGAACAGTTTGAATACAGCACGGAATTATTTCTTATACCCAACGGGCTCCTGCAAATTCAACAGGCTCTGCAGAAGGTGAATAAACTGAAGAATTTGAGACGATATTTACACACTTCCTGACTGAAACAAAAACACGTACACTGGAAGTGGTAAACAGTGTTTTAGATGCTTCTAATGGAATCAGAAAAACCTCCGGAGTTTATTACTAGAATTCAGTAACTGGCGAGAGATGAGGAACAGCCATGCATGTATTTAAGGGAAGAAAGGCTCAGCAAAAAAATAGGAAGTCACAAACAGGAAAGAGCTCGTTCTCACCAACAGGCAAGTCCTAAGGATTACACTGAACGGAGAAGGAACCGTACAACACAACAAAACCCTTCTACCGAAGTAATTTCACAAGGTTAACACAAGGCCGAATCCGATACCGTGTGAACGTATATTCCAAAGAAATCTAAAGCTGATGTAGAGAACCAACAGCAAAGCGTTTGGACACAGAGCATGTGCGGGTTTCCTCCTCTGCATCACAAAAAGAATCGGGTTTTGTGCTTCCCCCCCCCAAGCAATAGAGACCCATGGAAGGGAGGGAATAACGCCGTCCTTTGCCATGAGATTTCGGGCTCCATCCCTGGGCAAGCGCCCGGCTGCGGAGGCCCGGGAGCTTCCCGGGGAGGTGTCCCGCGAGTCGGGCAGCCGGGCCAGGTCCCAGCGAGTGACACAGCTGGTCGGCGGCTCGGTGGCAGCCCAGGTGCTCCCGATCGAAGCCTGAAGCCCCGTGGGGACACCAGGCCCGAAGTGGGGTAGAGGGGACAGGACGGGGGAAGGGGGGGGTGGACACAGAACGGCAGGGCCGCCGCTCTCCGGGAGCGGCGCGGGGGGGTGCGGGGGGGCTGCCGGCCGGTCACCGCGGCGAGAGCGGGCGCCCCCCAGCCGTGCCCGCCCCGGTGCTGCTGCATGGCGCTGCTCAGCCTGCCTTGCAGAGGGAGCTCGAGTCCCGCTCTGCGCCTCGCAGCGCCTCTCACTCCGCCGCACACGCCAGCGCAGCGAGGCGGCGGCCGGCGGGAGCGGGACACGCAGCCGTCCCCGCGGGCAGCGCCCGGCCAGACAGCGCGGCAGGACACGGGCGGCGGCCCGAGGGCGCCGGGCGAGCCCCGTGGAGGTGCGAGAAGGGGGGGGGAGCGGTGACGGAGCGGGAGGGGAGCGGGCCCGGCGGGGCGGGGGAGGGGGGGAAGGAAGGGACGTGCGGGACGGGAAGGGAAGGGGGGGCGGCAGGCACGGCGGGGAGGGGGCGGTAATGGGGCGGTTAATCAGCGCCGGTGGCGCGGTGGAGGAGACAAAGGAAAGAAAATGGAGTCGGGGCCGGCGGGTGGCGGCGGCCAGGGAGGGAAGGAGGGCGGGCGGCCCGGGCGGTGCCGCAGCCCAGCGCCGCGCTGTGGGGGAATGGCGGCGGTGGCGGCGGCGGCGGCGCGGGGACGGTAGAGGGAGACAAAGCCCCCCTTGCTGCCCCGGCGGCGGCCGCTGCGGGGCCCCAGCCGCGCCGGAGCCCCATCGTGACACCTAGAGGCCGGAGAACGCGACTGCAAACCCCCCGCCGCCGCCGCTTACCTGCGCCCCGCGCCCCGCCGAGCTCCCTCCGGCCGCCGGGCCCCGCCGC
>VZUI01051223.1:0-33991 GCA_013401135.1 Cettia cetti | reverse complement strand
CAGGGCGGCTCCGCGCTGCCGGCCGCGCCGGCACGGATCCGGGGGGTGCAGGCTGAGCTGCAGCAGCGCCCCCCGGCCCGGGCCCTCAGCCACCACCCACGGGTGGGCGGCGGGGACCCCGGGGGAGCCCCCGACGCTGGCCACGCTGCGGTCCAGGGACGTCACGGTCAAGGCCACGTCGTGCCACCCGTAGAGCTCCAGCGGGGCCAGCGTGCGGTCGGAGAAGGACAACCAGATGGAGAGCGTCGCTTCCTGGTGGGATGACGAGGGGATGGCAGAGGTTTGGGGGGACCCCGGGGGAGACTGGGGTGAACACCCCCCCCCCACCCGTCTCACCTGCTTGAGGGCCTGTAGTGTGGGCGTCCCCAGGGCGGTGGCGGTGACCATGCCAGGATGACCTGGCTGTGTCCGCAGGGATAAGGAGAGCCCAGCCACCACCTGGGTGTGGAGCTCTGTCACTGCCACCTTCTCCTCAGAAACCACCAGCGTCTGCTCCCCCAGGATCGAGTTGGAGAGCGGGGAGCGCACCTGGAAGCAGCATGTGAGTCCCTCAGCATTCCTCACGGCCGCTGTTTCCTCTTCCCATCCTGTGCCAGCCCCTCAGTTCCCTCCCTCTCTCCCTCCCTGGCTCCCACTGAGATCATTTCCAGCCCCCCAGCTGGATCCGTGCATCCTTCCCACACCCCCAAATCTCCCCAGGATCCCCAAATGCCCCACGGACAAGCCCCGGTTTACCTCGACAGAGGTGACTCCAGGCTCCCGACCCACCACAATGGCCCCCGCTTCCAGCGAGGCCACACGGGGGTCCTGGACGTGGGTGCGGGCAGCCACCAGCTGGGTGACATCCAGGAGCCACTCGGGGCCGGGCAGGTAGGACAGGTGACGGCCACCATCCAGGGGGTGGGCCACGAAGTGTGCCAGGACACGGAGCCCCGTGCGCTGGAACTGGGGCCGGCAGCCCCGCGCCCGCCGCTCCGGCTCCTCCGCGGGGTCCTCGGGCTCCACCACGGCGCTGGGGACAGGTGACAGGAGTGCCAGGATGGGGTGACAAGGGGCTCCCCGGGGGCAGGGGAACAGGGATTGCAGGAGAGGGTGACAGGGATTCCACAACAAGAATCCCGGGACACAGGAGCGTGCTGGGGGCTCACTGATGCGTCCCCCCACGCGGCAGGTCTCAGCCCCATTCCCGTCTCCCCCTTTTCCCACCATCCCATTCTGTGGACCTCACCTTTCAGGCCCCTCGGGCAACCTCCAGCCACGCAGCTGCTCCAGGATGGGATCTCCCAGCTGGACACGGAGCGGGAGCAGCGGAGCCCAGACAGAGAAGCTCAGCTCCGCCCGCAGCCGGCGCACCCAGAAATCCACACGGGCCCCCCGCGCCCCTCGGCTCTCCTTGCCCCCCACGAACACCAGGTTGCAGGAATCCGACACCTGCAAGGGCACGTGGAATCCCATGGGAATCTCCCAGGGTGAGGGGGGATAACGAGGGGACAGCAGGACTCACCTGCAGCACCTGTTTGTCAGCAGATTCGCATCCTACAGGATCCGTGAGCTCGGACACCGCACCCCCTGCTTCCACAGCCACCAGTTTCACCGGGACAACGCGGGGGATCCCGGTCAGCGGCGCCGTGTTCAGGATCTCCAGCTCCTGGAAGCACAGCGGGATGAGGGGGTGCTTCCCATGGGATGGAGGGCTGGGATAGGAGGGGGACGCCCACCTGCACCAGCGGGACGAGAGCACGGACGTCCCGCTCCGACACCTGGACTTCCCAGACCAGCTTGTCCTTCTGTGCCTCGGGATCCTGGCCGGGATACTCCACCTGCCAGGTGAGGGGCCGCGCCAGCCCCGCCGTCCCGTTCTCCACTGCCACATCCAGGTGCAGGAACGCAGCCGGCTCCGACGCCCTGGGCACCACACCGGGGTCAGGGCGGAGCAACCCGCAATTCCCACCGGGATCGGGGACCGGCGTGTTCCCTACCTGGAGCTGGCAGGGATGGCAGCGATGTCCCCGAGCCGCCGGCACGTCACCACGGCCGTGGAGTGCTTGGGGCTGCGGGAACGCTCCAGGTGCACGCTCCAGGAGCTGGGAATTGCGGGATGGGCAGAGAGCACCTGCAGGCCCTTCTTGGCCTTGATCCTGCCGGGACACGCGGTGTCACAGTGTCACACAGTGCCACACAGTGCCCCAAAAATGTCACACAGTGTCAGGTGGTGTCAGAAGGTGTCCCACAGTGCCACTCACTGTCACACAGTGTCACACAGGGCCACTCACTGTCACACAGTGTCACACAGTGTCATACAATACCCCAAAAATGTCACACAGTGTCACACAGTGTCAGGTGGTGTCAGAAGGTGTCCCACAGTGCCACTCACTGTCACACAGTGTCACACAGTGCCACTCAGTCACACAGTGTCACACAGTGTCACACAATGTCACACAGTGTCACACAGTGTCACACAATGTCACACAATGTCACACAGTGTCACACAGTGTCACACAGTGTCACACAATGTCACACAGTGTCACACAGTGTCAGGTGGTGTCAGGTGGTGTCAGAAGGTGTCCCACAGTGCCACTCACTGTCACACAGTGTCACACAGGGCCACTCACTGTCACACAGTGTCACACAGTGTCACACAATGTCACACAGTGTCACACAGCGTCAGGTGGTGTCAGAAGGTGTCCCACAGTGCCACTCACAGTCACACAGTGTCACACAGTGCCACTCAGTCACACAGTGTCACACAATGTCAGGTGGTGTCAGAAGGTGTCCCACAGTGCCACTCACAGTCGCACAGTGTCACACAGTGTCACTCACTGTCAGAATGGTATCAGATGGTGTCACACAGTGTCACACAGTGTCACACAGTGTCACTCACTGTCAGAATGGTATCAGATGGTGTCACACAATACCACGAAATGTCACACGGTGTCAGTCACTGCCAGAGTCAAATGGTATCACCCAGCGCCACTCACAGTCACACAATGTCACACTGTCACACAACAATGTCACACAGTATCAGATCCTGTCAGCTGGTACCAGACGGTGTCACACCGTGTCAGTCACACTGCCATACAATGTCACTCAGGGCACACGGTGTCAAATGTTGTCACACACTGCCACAAACTGCCACACACAGTCACAGGCCGTCTGTCACACATTGTCACACGGTGTCACTCGTAGTCAGACAGTGTCCCGCGGTGTCCCCCGCTGTCCCCGCTGTCCCTGCTCACCTCAGGGTCAGGCTGTCGGCAGTGAAGTTGTGGCGCACGGCGATGGTGGCCGTGAAGCGCTGCCCGGGCCGCAGGGGGACGTTGGGGACACGCAGCAGCACCTTCTCGTCCAGCCTCACCTCCTGCCGCCGCTCCGGCTCTCCTGCCCGCAGCTCCAGCGTCCCCAGGAATGTGGGAGCCTCCTGCTCCCCACCCCCACATTCCCCCACGCTGTAGCGCAGCTCAGCCGCTTCTGGCCGCTCCAGAGGCTCCGAGGGGCTGGAATCCCGCCGGTGGCTCCGGTGGGAATGGAGGGAGCCCAGGGAGAACCAGCGTGGAGGGATCTCCAGCTCCACCACGCACACGCCCAGCGGGGGCTGCGGGGGAGAGGGGGCCCTGGGATTAGGCTGGGGGGGAGCTTTGGGTCCCCAGGGTCCCCAGGGTGGCACCGACCTGCAGGTGACACGTCCCCCGGGCCGCCCGCCCGCGGTGGTGAGCGTAGAGGGTGACACAGGGGAGATCCCGAGCTCTGGAGCCGTCCCAGTCCCTTGAAGAATCCCAGTTCCCAGGGTGGTCCTGCTGCTCGTGGTGGCCCTGGTCCCTGGGATGGTCCCGGTTCTTGGGGTGGTCGTGGATCCCGGGGCGGTGCCGGTCTCTGGAGCGATCCCGGGCTCCGCGGTGGTCCCGCTGCTCAGAGTGGTCCTGGTCCCTGGGGTCGTGATCCCCAGGGAGATCCCAGAGCCCAGGATGGTCCTGCTTCTTGGGATGATCCCAGTCCCTGGGGTGACCCTGGGTCCCAGGCTGATCCCACTTCCCAGGCATCCAGTCAGGCCCATGCAGGTGGAAGAGGACGCGGGCCACGGGCTCGGCCTGGGACACAGAGCTCTCCAGGGACACGGCACGGACGGCCCAGGCTGCTGAGCCGGGGGGGCTCTCCAGGGACACCTCCTGCAAGGATACCAGGATGGTGGAGGGGGCAGGGACACCCTGGGGTGGCCCAGGGGACACAGGAGTCCCCCGGCGGTTACCTGGCGGATGCTGAACGGGGGGTAGGTGGCCTGGACCAGGGGCTGGGATCCAGCACGGAGCAGCAGGAATGTCTCGGAGCGGGTGTGCAGGGAAGAGTTGGGGGCCACGTCCTGATCCACCCTCTGCAGCCGGTAGGACTCGGGCACCCCAAGGACCTCCAGCTCCACCGGCAGGAACACGGGATCCGGGGGCTCCCCGTCACCCCTCACTGCAAGGACAAGGACGCGTCACATCCCGCAGGGACACAGTGGGAACGGGCTGCACGGGGGTGGCAAGTGGGGGTCTTCGGGCCCACCTTTGTGGCAGCACACGAGGTGACCCCCTGCCTGGGCCACCGCATTCTGATGTCATCCCTGCCATGGCTGCCCCATCCCGGGGTTATCCCATCCCGGGGTTATCCATCCCCGCATCGGGACCGGGGATCCGCTCGGTTCCCCCAGTCCCTGGCCGTTCCCTGTGGGAATGCATTCCCCACTGGGGAGAGGGTTGGAGCCATGTCCTGCAGGGTGGGATCCAAGCTCCCGGTGCCCTGATCAAAGGGATGCCTCAGCACAGGGAGCAGATCCCACCTGGATGCCCGGGTAGGGCTTCCTCACGGCCGGGAACTGATCCCGCCGGGCCATCAGGTGTGCGGGGAGAGGCGAGGCAGATCCCGGGATCCGGGGAGAAGGGGAGTCCCTCGGGCGGCGGGTTCCCGTCGGGATTGGGAGGAGATTCCCCCCTCGAGATCCCAGCGGAACCCACGTTCCCCGGGTGACCCCCCTCGGGATCCCCGCGGGATGGGGGACGCAGATCCCGGGGAACGCGGGGAAGGAGGAGGAGGGGTGAGGTCGCCCCGGCTCGCGGGATCCTGGCGGAACGGAGGGACCCCGAACGCGGGGAAAGGGAAGAATCGCCCCGGATTGCGGGACCACGCGGGAGCGGCTCCCGGCAGGACGGCGGGAGGGGCGCGGAGCGGGGTCGGGGCCGGTGCCCGGTGCCCGGTACCCGGTGCCAGCTGCCGTTCCCGATGCCGTTCCCGGCGCTGTTCCCACTTACCCGGGGCGCAGAGCAGGGCGGCGGCCAGCAGCGCCAGCCGGGGCGCCGGGGCCATGGCCGGTCCGTCCGCCGATGCCACCGGTGCCGGTGCCGCCGGTGCCTCCCGTCCCTCCGCCCCCGCGCCCAGACAATGGGGCCGGGGCGGGACCGGCACCGGCGCCGCCTCGTCCCGCCGGGTCCTAAAGCCCGGCAGTGCCCGGTGCTCCGGCTCCTGCTCCGCAGCCCGAGCCACATCCCATCCCGCTCCCCATTCCCGGCCCTGCGCCCCCTCCTGCTCTTCATTCCCCGCCCTGCTCCCCGTTCTCATGCTCACCCCGGTCTTCATTCTCACCCTCGTCCCGCTCCCCATCTCTGCTCCTCTTCCTCCTCCCCACCCCAATCCCTGCTCCTCATCCCGTTCCCGTCCCACCCAGCTCCGCACACCCCAGGCCCCGGGAAGATCCCCGGAGCAGGGCAGGAGGGCGGGAATTCTTCCCCCAGCTGCCACCCATCTTTCCCTGTTCCACCAGGGATTCTGCGGACATGGCAAGGACAAGGACATCCGTGGCCAGGGGCACAGGGCGAGCAGGAAGCACAGCAGGAACAGCTGCAGGGCAGTGGGACCCTGGCTGGGATAAACCACCCTCCTCCTCCTCCTCTTCCTCCCTTCCCACCCCAATGGACTGGCGGGGGGGGGGCCGGCGCTGAGCCTGACCCCCTTCCCATGGGAAAGCAGCGGGGCCAGGCTGGATAAATCCGTCTTTATTCCAAACCACATTATCAAAACCGTTTAAAAAGCAGCTTAAAACCCAAAACCTGTCAGTAGGGGGACCCCAAAACAAGCAGAGCCCCGGGATGGGGAACGGGATCCCCTCTGCACCCCAAGCTGGCTGGGCCGGGACAGCATCCGCGGCAAGGGGGTCACGTGGCAGATCTTTTCCCACATTTGGGGCTCCTGGAGGCTTTTGGGGTGAAGGCACTCGTGGCACGTGCGGCAAGGCACCGCCCCCGATTTTGGGGTGATCCCAGAGGGATGGGGGGGGCTCCCAGGAGCCCCGGAAAGCAGAGGAGGGGGCGTGGAGGGGCTCAGCAGAGCGGGGCAGGGGGGGGGACACACGCTTGGGACGCTCGGGAATAACAGAGCCAAGCTTTAGGGGGGCTCAATCCTCCCGGTTCCGGGGGCCCCCAAACTTCTGTCGCCGCCGCAGCTCCTCCACTTTCCACTCCAGGCTGCGCACGGCGGCGTCCAGGCGGCTGCTGGGCTCCGGGGACGGCAGCACGCCGCCCAGCAGGGCGTGGAGCACCCACAGCCCCAGCAGCATCCCCGCCTGCACCGTGGGGCTCTCCCGGGAAGCCGCCACGTGCAGGAAGGCTCCGAGGAAGAGGAAAAGCTTCAGCCCGCGGAGCAGCGGGAGCAGCAGCCCTCGAAGGCGGGAGAGCAGCCAGGATCCCACCAGGGCGGCCACTGCCCACAGGAGCACCCTCTGGACTTCTCCAGGAGCCAGCGCTGCCGCTCGGACCAGCCGGTGGCCTGGGAATGGCACCTGGGAGTCAGCGGCGGCACCGGGAACGGGGGCCGGAGCCGCCCCAGGGGGTGAATCCCGCTCACCGTTGATGCTGGAAGCAGCCAGGAGATCCCCCAGGATCCCACAGAGCGCGGTCAGGGCTGCCGAGATCCCGGAGGAAACGATCCAGAGGGTGGTGGAGAGGCTCTGCGGGGATACATGGGGGTAAAGGAGTGGGAAAAGAGGGCGCAAGGAACTCCAGGAAAGGCTTGGGAACCAGGATCCCACCTCCGCCACCACCCGCAGGGGCTGCGGTCCCACCCAGCCTTCCAGGGTGTCCCAAGTGGATCTTCCCAGCCGGAGCAGCACGTCATCGGAGGTGGCGGCGTGTCCCCGGAATCCCTCCTGGCCATCCTTGGCTCCGTCCCCTGCTGATCCCATAAGGAATGGGATCCACAGCAGCAGGGCCAGAAGGGCCCGGTGCCCCACGGCACTCCCCATCCTGGAACCTGGAATCCGTGGGGAAAGGGAGAGGGGGGGGTGCCGGGGGAGGGGAAACTCTGCTGTTTTTGGGGTCCCCTAAGCAGAAGGGGAGGGCGGAGGCCCCACAGCCCAGTTCCATGCCCCCCCCCAGCACAGGCCTGGGTGTCCTGGCTATTTTTGGGATAGACGAGAGCCAGCGGGACACGGCCAAGGGCACCGGGCCTGGCTGGGAAGGGGGGGGACACCCTTTCCCAAAGGAGGGAGCGGCGTGCTCTGGGATGGGACACTGCCACCCCTGAGACCCCCCCCTGCTCCCCACTCCTCCCAAAAGCCCCCGAGATCTCCCCAAACCCAGTGTGCCCAGCCCCACCCAGCTCCCCCCATTCCCCTGGAACCCCTGATCTTCTCCGTGCCCGCCCGCCCTTCACGATTCCCAAAAGTCCCCCCAATCTTCCCCGGATCTCCCCAATGCCCGCTGCATCCCCAAATCCTTCTGTGCGCACCGCACCCAGATCCCCGCGGCCTCCAGGGTCCCTTTGATCCCCGCAGGATCCCCGCAGGCCCGCCTGCACCCACCTCCCACTGTCCGCCCCCACTCCCCAGAATGCCCCCAAGCGCCCCCGGGATCGCCCCCCCACGGCTCCCCTATCCCGCCTGTCCCCCCCCCGGAGCCCTCCCCGCCCATTTCCCCTGCATTTCCCTGCGCTGCCCCTCGATTTTCCCCCGATTTTCCCCGAATTCCAGCCCCCATCCCGGGCCCCCCCCCCGGCCCCCCCCTCACCGGGGCTTTCCTCGGCTCGGCCGCGGGGCACGCCGGGAGCTGTAGTCCCCGGGATGGCCGCGGCGCATGCCGGGAACGCGGTCACCATGGCAACAGCAGGAGGCGGGCGGCGGCGCGCAGTGCACGCCGGGAAGCGCCGTTCCCGCCGGCGGGGGAGAGCGCGGGGGATGCCGGGAGTGCTTCCGGTTCCGGCGGCGGTGGCGCCCGCGTGAGCGCTCGGGAGCGGCGCGGGGGCCGCGCGCGCCAACCGGAACCGGAACCGGAGCTCCGTACCGGAAAGGAGGACCGGAAGCAGCTTCGGAAGGACAGCGGGGCCGTAACCGGAGCGCCGCGACCGCCCGGCCTCCGCCATGGCGCTCATCTGCTCCAGTGAGTGCGGAGAGAGAGCGGCCGCGGGAGGGGGTGGGGGGGGGGGAGCGTTATCGGATGGGGGATCCCGGGGCCGGGACAGCCGCGGTCACCGGGGGATCGCGGGCAGGGTGCTCCCAAACCCCCGCTCCCGTCCAATCCTGTCCTCCCCTTTCCCCCGTAGTTTCCAACGAGGTCCCGGAGCACCCGTGCGTGTCGCCGGTGTCCAACCACGTGTACGAGCGGCGGCTGATCGAGAAGTACATCGCGGAGAACGGCACCGACCCTGTCAACAACCAGCCGCTGTCCGAGGAGCAGCTCATCGACATCAAAGGTGCCGGGAGCGGGAAGCGCCGTGGGAACGGCGGGGCCCGAAGGGCTGCGGGGTTGGCCGGGCTGGGGGCGAGACGCCAAACTCGGCTGTGGAAGGAAAGGGGGCGAGGAGGGGGCGGTGGGAGGGGAAAGGCAAGGGCTGGGAGCGCGGGGCTCCCCGCGGAGACGGAGGGCACGGGTGATTTGTGCGTCCCTCTCCCAGTGGCCCACCCGATCCGCCCCAAGCCGCCCTCGGCCACCAGCATCCCGGCCATCCTGAAAGCCCTGCAGGACGAGTGGGTGAGTGCCGGGGGCGCTGCCGGGGCCCGCGTCCCGCCGTTCCCTGGCTGACCGGGGCGCTCCCGGCAGGATGCCGTCATGCTGCACAGCTTCACGCTGCGGCAGCAGCTGCAGACCACGCGCCAGGAGCTGTCCCACGCCCTGTACCAGCACGACGCCGCCTGCCGCGTCATCGCCCGCCTCACCAAGGAGGTCACCGCCGCCAGAGAAGGTGAGCAGGCGCCCGGCCTTCCTGGGGATTTATCCCGCTTTATCCCGCTTTCCTTCAAACCTGTTGTGTTGTTGCAGCTCTGGCCACGCTGAAGCCTCAGGCCGGGCTCATCGTGCCCCAGGCGGTGCCGTCGGCGCAGCCCAACGTGGCCGTGAGTCCCTCCTGCTCCCCTTCTCCCGCTCATTCCCAACCCTTTTCCCGTGCCCAGATTCCCTCTCTGCATCCCTTCTCTTTGTGCCCCGCAGGGAGCTGGCGAGGCCATGGATCTGGGAGAGCTGGTAGGAATGACCCCAGAGATCATCCAGAAGGTAAGGGCAGCGTTCCACGGGTCGCCCTCTCCGTCTTCCCGTCGCAAAATTCCCGGTCTGTGCCCACCCTCCTCTTGTTTTCCAGCTGCAAGACAAGGCGACGGTGCTGACCACGGAGCGTAAGAAGGTGAGTGGCCCTGTCCAGGGATTGATTCTGAGGGAGCTGGTTCGTGCTTTGCTCCAGCAAAGGCTGACGCTGGTCCCTGTTTTTTTCCAGAGGGGCAAGACCGTCCCAGAGGAGCTGGTGAAGCCGGAGGAGCTCAGCAAGTACCGGCAGGTGGCCTCGCACGTGGTGAGTGCCGGGACGGGAGGGGACCGCGAGACGCCCACGTGGGGCTGGGAATCGCTTCTTGATCCCCTTTGGAAGCGCTCTGTTGTTTGTGGCGTTAATTCGGGGTTCTCCCTCACGTAGGGGCTGCACAGCGCCAGCATCCCAGGAATCCTTGCCTTGGATCTATGTCCTTCCGACACCAACAAGATCCTCACCGGTAAGGGAGCTTTCCTGGGGATTTCCCGCCTGGGAGTGGGTCTCCTTCTCTGTGTTTTTGGGAATTTTAAGGGGGGACAAGGGACGTGTAAGGCAGGTGGGTTTGGAGTTGGTTGGCCCCACGCTCCCATCCCAGCGCTTCCCGCTCGGTTTTCCAGGTGGAGCTGACAAGAACGTCATCGTGTTCGACAAGAGCTCGGAGCAGATCCTGGCCACGCTCAAGGGCCACACCAAGAAAGTCACCAGCGTTGTCTTCCACCCATCCCAGGTGCGTCTGGCTCTTCCCTCACTTCCAGGATCCCTCAAATCTGGATATCAGCACCCTCCTCTGGTCGGATCTCCTGCCTGGAGCTCCCGGAGAGGCGGATTCTTCCTGTGTGACCCTTCTGGTGCTGTCCTCACGTAGGAGTTGGTGTTCTCGGCTTCTCCCGACGCCACGATCCGGATCTGGTCTGTTCCCAACGCCTCCTGTGTCCAGGTGGTCCGTGCCCACGAGGGCTCCGTGACCGGGCTCAGCCTCCACGCCACGGGTGATTACCTGCTCAGCTCCTCAGACGACCAGGTGAATCCCTGCCCATCCCAGAGATCCCACCTTTGCTTCCCACCCCTTCCGTGTCCAATGCTCTTCCTCTCCCCCAGTACTGGGCTTTCTCAGATATCCAGACGGGCCGTGTCCTCACCAAGGTGACGGATGAGAGCTCTGGATGCGGTAAGCCTTGGAGTTCGTTATCCCCGTTCTGGGAATCCCTTGGGCTCCTGGAGTTCACGGGAGCTCCTTTGGAGGGGTCTCCGTAGCCTTCCCAACCCTCTGGAGCCTTCCCAACTTCCCAAATGTTCCCGACCCTCTTGGGAGCCTTGCCAGCCCTCTTGAGTCTTCCCAAGCGTCTGCATCTCCCGCTGTCTCCGCAGCTCTCACCTGTGCCCAGTTCCACCCGGACGGGCTCATTTTTGGGACGGGAACGATGGATTCCCAAATCAAGATCTGGGATCTGAAGGTGAGGGCTGATGGGAATGTGTGGGAACAGGGCTTTGGGGGGGGCGGGCTCTGAGGTTGGTTTGGGGACCAGTCCAAGGAGCAGGACTTTGAGGAATGTCTTGGGAAGTTTCTCCCCAAAATCCCAAGCTTCCCGCTCCAGAGCAGCCGCTGGTGACACCGTGACTGCACGGGTCACTCGGGAATGGTGCCACATCCCGGTGCTGGGATTCCCTCTGACCGCCCCGTCCCCAGGAACGCACCAACGTGGCCAACTTCCCGGGACACTCCGGGCCCATCACCAGCATCGCCTTCTCGGAGAACGGCTACTACCTGGCCACGGCGGCCGACGACTCCTCGGTCAAGCTCTGGGATTTGAGGAAGCTCAAGAACTTCAAGACCTTGCAGCTGGATAACAACTTCGAGGTGTGTGCCACGTCCCTGTCCCCCCGCGGCCTCTCTGCTCCAGGGCTTGTGGCACCCCCAGGAAAGCCATTTGGAGCTTTTTCAACGCCTGGTTGTGGTTCTTGTCCACAGGTGAAATCCCTGATTTTCGACCAGAGCGGGACCTACCTGGCGCTGGGCGGGACGGATGTGCAGATCTACATCTGCAAGCAGTGGACGGAAATCCTCCATTTCACAGGTGGGGCGCTGTGGGAATCGTGGAAGCGGCTGGGGTGGGAATGGGGCAAATCCTCTTGGGATCGTGACCGTGGATTGTTTTGTGTCCACAGAGCACAGTGGTCTGACCACGGGAGTGGCCTTTGGCCACCATGCCAAGTTCATCGCCTCCACGGGCATGGATCGGAGCCTCAAGTTCTACAGCCTGTAGCCCTGGAAGTGGGGCTGGGAGTTTCTGGGATTCGGAGTGGGAGGTGGGTGGGAATATCCAGGTGGGATTATCAAGCTCCCCTGTTGTAGCTGTTGGCTCAAGGGAGTTCGGTCTTTGCCTTTCCTGTGCTTCATGAATTTATTGTTTAGTTTTAGGGTTTTTTTCCCCCAATTCCACGTGTTTTTCCTCCTTTAGATTGTTTTGTGCTTGTAACTGGTTTGACAAAATACCCCAATCTCAGTGCTGGTGGAAGTTTGAGGCCAGGATGTGTGGAAGGAGGGAGGGAAGGGGGGACTGTGCAGTTTTGTAAGCAGTTGCTTAGTTTCAGTATGGAAATAAAGACTTCATCCCTGTCATCCCAGCTGGAAGGGGTTCCTGTGAAGGGCTGGGGTGTAGCAGGGTGGCATTTGGGGGGGCTGTGGCTGCTGCCAGCTTGGAAATGGGGATGAGGGACCCTCTCTCCTCCCCTCCCAAGGACAAACCACCCTTAGAGCTGTGCTCTGCACTAGTTTTATTTTTCCAGCTTTCCCAGAGACATCCAACGGCATCCAGGTAGAGGCTGGAGCTGGGAAGAGGGAGGGAGAGGAAATAACTTAGAGGGCTGCAGGGTTGTTTGGGATGAAAGGGCTTTTCAGGGAGCAGAAGGCACTCACCCCTCAGCCTCTCTGCCGCCTTCCCCCTCTCTTGGGAGCCTCAGGAAAGACGATGCATCCCTGGGATGTGACTGTCCCCACGCCGTCGCCTCTCCTGTCCCCCAGAGACCTCCGCACTCCTGTGGGGAACAACAGGTTGCCTTGGGGAGAGGGGGACGTGTAGAGGTCTTCCCGAGTCCCTGGAGGCTCCCAGACTCACGTGAGGGCACTCCCAGCTGGCAGGAGGGCCGGCAGGGCTCCGGCTGGGACAGGTGGCACACAGAAGCGCTGCAGGAGATGTACACCTGGAAGCCACAGGAATGCCAGCGTCACCTGGGGATCCCCAGAAAGCCTCTCCGAGGCTGAAGGGACCCCCAAAAACATCCCCAAGCCTTGAGGAACACCCCGAAAGCAGCTTCCCAACAGGAAGAGACTGGGCAGCCAGAGGCGGGGTCGGTGCTGGGGTGGGTTGGGGAGTGTTGGGATGGGGGATTCCCAGCGCCGAGGCATTCCCAACAAAGGCATTCACGGGGATCCCCCTGACCTCCCCCTCCAGCACAGCCATTCTGGGGGGCTCCACAAAGGCGAAGGTGGAGATGACAAAGCGCTGGTAGTGGCTCGGGAAGGGCAGCTCCGGAGAGACTGGACCCACTGGAATCATCCTTGTCCTGTAGTTATCCCCTTGGAAGGGACACCTGGGCGGGAAACCGGGACACTGTGTCAGCACAGTGAGCCCCCGTCACTTCCACCTTCCCGTCCTTTTGCACTCACCCCTCCACCAGGATGGGCCACTGGGGCTGGGATGTGGCGTGGGAGCCAGGGGAGGCCCAGCAGTGGTGCAGCACCAGCACCAAATTGGGATCCATCTTCTGGAGCAGCCGGACTTCCACGTAAATGGGGTCCCGGAGCACCCTCACCAGGGGGAAGTCCCCCACAGGGTGGTAGGAGCTGTAGGATTCGTCTGCAGGAATGTTGGGAGGGGTTGAGTGGGATGGGGAGCGGGACAGGGAGGGGGACAGGGAGCACTCACCGGTGGCAATCCGCAGCTGGAGCCCCAGCGGGCCCGGCATGGCCAGGGGGGCGGCTGTGGGGGGCACGGCCACCTCCACTCCCAAAGGAAGGAGGTCGCTGGAGTTGTAGATGCACCGAGCTTTGAGGCTGGGGAAAAAGGAGAGGAAGGCAGGAGACTCCCAAATCCTCCCTCAGCCCACGTTGTGGGGACGCCACCAGGGACGCGGCAGGAGCGAGGGTCGGTTGGATCCAAGGGGGAATCCAGGCGCTCTGCCTCGATTTTTCCACCCTCTTCCCTTACATGTAGATGCTGTCCCGAGTGATGGAGCCACGGGGGGATCCCTGGACGTCGATGGTGGAGATCAGCTGGTTCTCATAGATCAGCCTGTCCTCCACCACCTGTGTGAGGAACACGGGAACGGGAAACATCCTGGGGCGTACACGGAGCAGGATTTGAGGCAGGAGGCAGCATGTGCCTGAGCTCTTTACCCTGAAGTTTTGGAGGGGCTGGGAGTGTCCCGGGGGCACTTCTCTCCTGAAGCGACCCCACCGTGCCCACCTGGGGCTTCTCCAGGGTTTTCCCGCCCTACCTGGACGGTGGTGCCGCAGTGAGTCACCGGGAAGCGGAACATGACGAAGGCCTCGGACACGTGGAGGGGCTGGCAGCCCGCCTGGCTGCTGGCCAGCCGCACGCTGTCCAGGTTGTACGGCTGGGCCGCCACTCCCCGCGGGACCACCAGGACAAAGTGTCCCTCCAGCAGGCACTGCACCGTGGCTGTGGTACCACCCAGAGGCTCCGTCACCCTGAGCACCCTCTCCCAGCGCCGGGCAGGGATTTTGGGATGTGCCTCCGGGCGTCCTACCGGTATTCCCGTAATAGCAGGGTGTGGTGTGGTCCGTGTCGTCGTAGCAGCATCCAGCCTGCAGGCATCCATCCCGGCCCTGGGGAGCCACGCACGGCATCCGGCCCGCCGGCACCTGGCACTGCTCCCGTGTCAGCTGCGTTCCTGGGGCGGAGCAGAGGGACACGGCGTGGAGCGTGGGCTGGAAAGGCACCTTGAGGCTGTCTCCCTTTGTCCCAGCATCCCGCCGTCCCATCTTCCCAGCTTACCTGCCCCTGCCGAGGGGTAGAAGAGCGCTGTGGACTGCAGCAGGCTGGGCTGGGAGTGAATCCCAGGATGCAGCAATCCCGGCTGGGGCCGCAGCCCTGGACGTCCCAGGCCTGGCTGGGGCTGAGCCTGGAGTCCAGGGCTGATGAAACCTGGCCAGGATGAGAGTCCTGGGTGCACCAAAGCCGGGCTGGGATGGCCGGGGTGGAGCAGCCCAGTGTGGCCTTGGAGCCCAGTCTGGGAGTTGGAGTGATGACTGGGACGAGATATTCCCGGCTGGTTTAGGGGCTGAGCTCCCGGCCGCGGGAATCCTGCTGGAGTCTGAGCACCAGCGGAGGTCAAGGCAGGCTGGTTGTGGGATACAAGCCCAGGGCGAAGCCCTGGTTGGTTTTGGCCCCTGGGAGGGTTTTGGGATACAGGGCCTGGACGAAACTGGCCGGGTTGGATTTGACCCCCAGGATGGTTGTGGGATACAAAGCCTGGGCGAATCCCTGGTTGGGTTTGACCCCCAGGATGGTTTTGGAATACAGAGCCTGGGCGAATCCCTGGTTGGTTTTGGCCCCCAGGATGGTTGTGGGATACAGAGCCTGGGCGAATCCCTGGTTGGTTTTGGCCCCCAGGTTGGTTTTGGGATGCAGACCCTGGGCGAAGCCCTGGTGGGGTTTGGGGCCCGGGATGCACCATCCCAGGCTGATTATGAGATACAAAGCCTGGATGCAGGTGCCCCGGCTGGGTGTGACCCCCGGGATGCACCGAACTGGGATGGTTTTGGGATACAAGCACCGGGCGAAGGATCCCTGGCTGGCTGTGCCCCTCGGGCTGGGGAGACTGCGCTCCCGGGCGGATGAAGGTTCCCTGGATTTGGGTGCCAGGACGGACCGCACCAGGCTGGGACAGAAGCCCCGTGTGAGCCGGACTGGAATGGTGCTGGATCCCAGGGAGCACTGAGCTGGGCTGGTACCGTCCCACGGTGTGAACCTGCTCCAAGTGATCTCGGGACGTGAGCTGGGATCCCGAGAGGGTAAGGGAGGACTCAGAGACCTGGTGCAGGCCAGTATGGGAGATCAGGACTCCGTTGTCCCGGCCCAGCTCCCGCTTTCCAGCCGGGAGCATCTCAGAGCCACCTGGCTTGGGGCAGGTCATGTTGACCTCGTAGGAGGTGACCGGGGTCCCGCTGGCCAGCAGCTCCTCCAGCTGCACCCGCAGGATGTAGTGGTTCTCCTGCGGGGAGACACGAGGGACAGTCACCCCCACCCTGCTGGAGGGGAGCGCGGAGGGGACGGGGGCGTCACCTTGAACAGGACGTGGCAGCCCTTGTAGCCGGAGGAGAAGATGAAGGAGCCGTCCTCCCTGGAATTCAGCCAGTGGAGGCAGATGGAGCAGTTGGCCACGTCAAAGCGGGAGCCGAACTCGTCTGGGGGGACGGCATGGACACGGGGAACTGACACATCCAGGGAAACCCCCCGGGCAGCATCCAAGCCATCATCCCATCAGGATACCTCCACCACGGAACGCTCCAGGTTTGGGGGGAATCCCAGAGAAATCCAGCACCCCAAGGGGATTCAGCAAGCCCCCCCACTCACCCAGAACCTTGAAGCGCACAGTGCGGCCATGGGGCGGGAAGACCAAGAGCTGCATTCCCAGCTCTCCGCAGTCGTGGCGGTACTGCAGGAGGGCCACGCCGGCTCTGGGCCACGGGAACAGGAGGAAGAGGAGCAGGAGGAAGGAGCAGCTCCGTCCCATGGCGGTGGCACAGGCGGAGCACAGGGCTCAGCGGTGTGGATTTATATCCAGGTGGCTGGGATGCGGGGGAGGTATCGGGATCAGCTGATCCCGTGGGATGAGCTCTGCCCAGGGCTCCTCGCTCCCGTGCCGCCGGTGACCTCAGCGCCCCAGCCCTGTGGTCACCTCCTGCGGCCGTGTCACGGTGACCAGGGACAATCCAAGCTGATCCCGTGCCTGGAGACTGTCCCAGCGAACAGGGACTGGTGCTGGGCGGGATGCCCAGCTGGATCAAGTTATCCAGGGGGAAAGGAGAAGGCTGGCGTGTGCCCACCTCCCCAGAGCCAGTGGGGACAGTGGGGACAACTGGACACGCCCCTCCTGGAATAGCCATGGCACCAGGGGCACCTGAGGTACTGGGAATCAGCCAGTTACCCCAAATCCCTGCTGCGCCCCGGCCGTGCCCTGCTGGCGGTGCCACAGGGAATCCAAAGCCCTCCACGTGCATTCCCTCTGCGGCCCTTTCCCCAGGTTTCCCTTCTGGGATTTATCTTTACTGCGGCTTAAACCGCATCAGCCCTCCCCGCCCCTCCCAGAGCGCCGGTCAGGCCATTCCCTGTCCCGTGCCCCGGGCGTGGGAATGGGGTAGGGCCAGTTCCCAGGAAGACAGGGATCCTGGCGGGAAGAGCCAGGGGCTGGATGTGATTCCCTCAAACCTCCTCAGGCAGCAAGGGCAGCTGCAGAGAGAGCAGCGTGTCCCCAGAGCCACAGCTGGGCTCATACATGGCCAATATATGTTCTATATGTGCCCCATACATGTCCTATACATATATATATGTTTAGTATATGTATTAAATATGTCCAATATATGTCCAAGCTGTGCGTTCTGCATCCCAAAAATGTCCCATATGTATCCAAAATATATCTTACATGTATGTCCAACTTATATCCTATTTATATCCTATATGTACATATATCCCATGTGTCCAGTATATATCCTATATAGATCTGATGTATATCTGAGATGTATCCAATATATATCTGAGGTATCTTCCCAAATCTCTCCAATATATCTCCTAAATCTGTGTCCAGTCTTTGTCCCACACACATCATCACGGCCCGGGAGCACAGGCAGGAGTGACACTTTATTCCCTGCAGCCACAATCCCAGTGATCCCAACGCCTTTTCCCCACCCCTCACAGCTTCATGGCGGCAACCGACCCCAGACGGAGCTCCAAGAACTGCAGGATCTCCTTCCAGGAATGTTCCTGGGCCCGGGCATGGGGCTGGGGCTCTCCCCCCCACACCACCGGCCTGGGAGTGCCGCGGATGCTGGAGATGCTGCACAGGGGGGATCCCGGGGGCTCGATCAGGTGCCCGGCCCCGGGATAGGACAGGATCCTGCCGCTCTCCGGCGGCATCCGCGCCAGGGCCAGCTCGGCGAAGAGCTTGCTGTTGAAGCTGCGGTCGGCCTCTCCCACCACGAACAGGACCTTTCCCCGGATCTTCTCCACCGGGATGGCCGAGGAGCGGTAGGCAGGGTCCCGGGGGTCAGCAAAGATGGCCGAGTTGTCCATGGCTCCCACCTCGGTGAAGAGGACGCGCTCGGTGTAGTAGGGGATGGGGGGCAGGCGCAGCTCCTTGTAGACCAGCGGGTTTCCGTGCAGGAAGGCCGTACCGTTGATCCACACCGTGGCCACCACCTGCGGCAGGAAAGCGGCCATGGCCAAGGCCACCTCCGCACCTTTGGAGACGCCCACCACGCCCAGGCCGGGGCCTCGGACCTGGAGCAAGAGGAAATGCAGCCAGCTGGGATAACACACAGGGATAATACACTTCCTGGGACACCCCTGGGGGCCAGGACAAGGATGTCCTCACGGGATACCCCCAGTCACCGGGACAGCCCACTCACTGGGATATCATCCCCGGTCCCTGGGACATTGCTAGTGCTCGGGACGTCACCCCTGTCACCCGGACATCCTGCTCACCAGGATCGGGATGTCCCCGGGACAATCCCCGGTCACCTGGATGTCCAGCTCACCAGGTTGTCCCCAGCACATCTTGGCTCGCAGGTGCCTTTCTCCGTGGTCCAGGACTCACCTTGGGATGCCGGAGGAGCAGCTCCACAGCTTCCTCAAAATATTCCAGGTCCAGCTGGGCCAGGACTCGGGGCAGGTCGTCGTAGGCGAAGAAGGCGAGGGCCAGCACGGCAAAGCCCCGGCTGGCCAGGAGCCCCGCCCGGAACTCGATCAGCCCCCCCGCACCCCCAAAGAGGTCGATGACCCCAGGGAAGGGGCCTGGGCCTGCAGGGAGACAGGGAGAAGGTCGGGGATGGGGAGCCACCGGAGCTGTCCTGTGTCCCCGAAGGTTCCACGGCTGGGTGTCCTAGGGGGCACAGGGCCCAGCACACTCCAAGGCCGGGCACGCCAAGAGCCTGAGGTTTGGTATCTCAAGGATCCCAAGGCTGGGCAACACAGGGATCCCAGCTTTGGGTGTCCCAGGGCTGGAATCCTATGGTTTAGCATCCCAGGGGCCCCAATGCTTGACATTCCTAGGATCCCAAGGCTCAGTATCAGCATCCCGGGCTCCCAAGGTTCAGTATCCCAAGGGAATACTGGCTGGGCGCTGCAGGGCTCCCAAGAACGAGCATCCTGCAAGTCCTGCAGTTGGATATCCTGGAATTCCCCGCTCCCCAACACTCACCAGGAGGCAGGAACAGGGCTCCACGGACCCTTCCCTCCCGGATGGGCACCCGCTGCACCCCGGGGCCCACGAACCACCGCTCGGCCTCGCAGGATGCCAGCGGCTGCTCCCGGGGATCCGAGCCCAGGCACAGCCCGTCGAACACTTCCAGCCGGACGCGGAAGGGGCTGCCCGCCACGTCCCGCTTGACCAGCCGTCGGAAAAGGGTGTCGGGCTGCAGGAACCACAAGAGCCCCATGGGCCAGACCCCGGAGTAGCTGCCCCCCAGGGCGGCGTGGAGCCCAGGATCCACCTCTCCCGCTCCGTCAGCACGGAAGAAGGCGCAGGATTGGAAGCGCTCGCCCTGCTCGTCCTTCAGCCATGCCCGCAGGGTGACCAGCTGGGATGGGGACAGTCCCCGCACCCGGATCTGCACCGGCCGGTCGGCCAGCGAGGACTGCGGCGTCACCGTCACCTCCACCATGCTGCACCTAGGAACGGGAACGACCCCGAGTGTGCACAGGGAGTGCCACGCCCAGGAGGAGGCTGGTGGCAGGGGCCTGTCCCCAGGGATCCTCACGGAGGAGCCCCAGGATGAGGTCTGTGGTCCAGATCGTTCTGCTGGCGTCCCTGCTTCCCACGTCCCCATCCCTTCTTGGTCCCCGTCCCTTCTTTCCTGGTCCATGTCCCCTCCTTCCCTGGTCCTTATTCCCTCGCTTCCTGGTCCTCTCCTTCCATGATCCCCGTCCTCTGCCTCCCTGTCCCCATCCCCTCCCTCCCTCCCTCCCTTCCCTCTGCCCCATCCCCTCCTTCCTCGCCACCTCCCATCCCCTGACCCCGACGCCCCGCTCCAGGGCTCACCCGGCGGCCGGGACACCCCTTCTCCACGCGTCTCCCGGCCCCGGCGCTCCCAGCACCCACAGCCTCCTCCTGTCCTTATCCTCCCCGCCCCGGGCCCGGAGCAGGGCGAGGATCCGGGGGCCCCGAGCCCCCCAGCTCGGTGTGCTCCCCGCTCCCTCTCCGTGCGGCACGGAGGCCGGGAACAGGGATGTTGGCTCCAGGCCAGCCTGGGAGGAGACGCGCGCTTCTCCCACATCCGTCCCACCAGGAAATCGGTCCCGAGGGCCCGAGCTTCCCCTTCTCTTACCCCTCCGGGCAAAGCCTGGCCCCTGGGCTCTGCAGAGGGAGAGGCTCCAGGATTCCTTGGCAATCATTAACCCGGGAACGGCGAGGGCAGGGCCCTCCTGTCCCATGACCCTGTGCCTGGCTGGCACCAGCCTACCCCGGAATTCCTGCCACTCCTCACTTTCCCTGGGGCACCCCCCACGGATGGGATGCAGCATCCCAATTCTGAGGGGCCCTCCCCCAGCTGTCATCCCAGGATGAAGCTCCGGGGCCCTGCATTCCCATCCCAGGGCTTCCCACTGATTCCTGCAGTCCCGTTTTCCACCCAGCGCACCGCTTTGTCCCTCCCCATCCCCTCCACCCCAGCTCACAGCCACATTCCCTCCCCAGGAATGCAGAAAGGGGTGTTCATGGACCAAGAAACACCGGGAGTGTTGAGAAATCCACGTGGATTTCCGACTTCCAGTCCCTGCCGAACGCCCGGGGCTGCCCCACCCCGGAGGGTGTGTGACACCGTGCCCCTGTCCTTGGTTCCAGGGCTCGTTCCTAACGGCAATTCCCTCTCTGGAGAAAGGGGAACTGCAAGGAATGAGGGGCCACGGCACACTCCAGTGCTAGGAACGCCTTAGGGAAGGCCCCAGCTGGAGCCACCAGTCCCCAGAGCCACTGGGAGTAAATCTGCTTCAGCTGCTATTCATTTTTATAAGGAAAAGGCAAATCTGAGAAAGCAAAGTTCTTTTCCAGCCTCTGGCACTGGCCACATCCTGATTCCACAGGGATTGGGGGATCCAGCAGCTGATTCCTGTGGAATACACCCCCTCAGCTCTGTCCTGCTGTTTGTCCAATGCTGAGGAAAAACCCCTGGAAAGGAGCAGGGCCCATAGGAATCCCAGCTGCGTGAGCCAGGCGGGGCAGCATCCCGACTCCCGCCTCATTCCTTGGCTGTGCTGTGCTTCACGGGCGTCTTCTGGAGCAGGGCCAGCGTATCCCGCTTTTCCACCCGCCTCAGCTGCTTCTTCTTGGCCCTCTTGAGCTTCAGGGGGTTCCTGATCTGGGAAAAGGGAAAACAGAGGGGGTTTCATGAAATCATAGAGTCTTGGAATGGTTTGGGATGGAAGGGACCTTAGGGATGACCCGGTTCCACCGCTGGCCATGGGCAGGGACACCTTCCACTAGCGCAGCTGCTCCATCCAAGCCCTGTCCTGGAGCACTTCCAGGAATAGGGCAGAACGTGGGGATGAGGCAGGACGGGCACGGATGCCTTCCAGCCTACCACCAGCAAGGATTCTAGGAAGGGCCTTATCCCAAAACTAACCCCACCCTCACCCACGGGTGAGGTCCTCACCACACCCACCCCGACCTCCCGGATCTCCTCCTGATGGAAAAGCCTTGACTTTCCCACATGGATCCCTACCAGTGCCGCACTTTCCTGCTCTACCAACCCTCAGCTTTCCCTCAGTTCTGGAGCTCCCGAGCCTGGGAGAACACAGGGGACACGCTTCCAGCGCGCCCACAGCCTCGCTGGGGATCTCCCAGTCCTCCCAGTATCCTCCAAAGACGGAGACAGGGAAAGGAACCGGAGCAAACGAGAGGCTGAGCCACAGGGCTGGAGGTTGTGGGGTGCTCCCAGTGCTGCTCCCAGCCAGCAGAGGGGACTCACCACTTGGACAATCTCGGCTTTCCGCTCGTTCTCCAGGCGCCGCCTCAGGTTTTCCTCCCGCCGCTGCTTCTTTTCCTGGGGGAGCAGCATGAAAACATTCCCTGTGGATCCCTTCCTCTGGGATTAAGCCCAAAACCAGCGCCAATGCCCACCCAAGTGTGAAATCTGTCATTCCAGCAGCTTTTCCACCCTGGCTGAGGATGGGATTGACCCAGGGAGTTTATTCCGAGTCAGTGACTTGGAGCATGTGACCCTCAGTGACTGGATTTGGCACCAGGACAGGGAATTCTCCATCCAGCTGTCCTTTTCCTGGGCTCTGCCACAGCTCTGACGGCCGGGAAGAGGGCAGAGACATGGGATTGAGCTTGGGAAAGGCGGGAATTCTCCAGAGCCCCGTTACCTCCTTCTCCCTCTGCTTCGCTTCCTCCAGCTGCCGTGCCAGTTCCTGGACCAGCTTCCTCTCCTGCCTCTCCTTCATTTTCCGTGCCCAGGAGGTACGGAGCGCCTTGTCCTGGATCATGTGGGAGAACCTGTGCGGGCACACACGCGAGCTGTTAGCTCCCCCAAAACGCCGGGACGCAGCTCCAGCTCCTCTCCAGCGTTCCATGAAACCGCGCCAACCTCACAGCATCCCACGGCATCCTCAGTTCCTGGGCACCCCCTCCAAGTCATCCTTATCAAGTCTGGATCTCTTCCTAAAGCCTATGGATACCTCCGGAACACCCTCACAAAGCTCCCGAGAGCCCCCCAACAATCCTGTCTCCCTCAAAACGCCCCCAGACCTCACGACACCCCCAAAGAGCCCTTCTGGAGCTCAAGCCCTCCCCCAAGAACTGTCCGCCCCCCCCAAATCCCCTTCCCACCTCTTCTTCCCGGGATCCTTCCACACCCGTCCCGACTTGGGCTTGCCCCGCGGGATGGCCACCGCCGCTTCTTGCCGCTTCTTGCCGCCTTTCCGCCGCCGCCGAGCCGCGGCCGGAGGCGGGGCGGCCCCGCTGGGCTCCGGGGGGGTCGCTGCCGGTACCGACGGCGGGGTGCCCCCGTCCTCACCCGCCATGCTGCACGCCGCCCCGCCGCGTCGCAGGGAGATGACGTCAGAGCCGCGCTCCCCGCCGCAGCGCGAAGCCAGCCAGCCTCCCCGGCCGCCATCTTTGTGTTGGGCACTGCCCTCCGCGCACGGCGGCGGCCGCCATCTTTGTGCCGGGCAGCGCCGCCATCTTTGTGCCGGGCAGCGCCGCCATCTTTGTGCCGGGCAGCGCCGCCCAGCACCGTGGCCGCCGATACCGGGGCCCCCGAAGTCCCCCAAGCACAGCCGGGGCGAGCCCCCCCCCCGCATCCCGAGTAACATCCCGAGTAACCCCCGGAGACAGGCGCGGGCCGAGCTCGGGGAGACGCCTTTATTGGGGACCGAACAGGCTGAGGGCACCCCAGCGGGCTCCGGGACCCTCCGGGGCTGCGGCACCACGTGCGGGGCTGGCCGTGGCTACAGCGCCTGGGAAAGCAAAACCGGGGAAATCCAGGGAAATGCCAGGAGGCAGTCAGGAAGGCCCGGGTTGGGGCGGCCCTTCGGAGGAAGGAAGGGGAGGATCAGCAGTGCAGGGATCCCCGCGGATGCCCGCCTCCCTCACCAGCTGGGTGTACGTGTGCTGCCGGGCCGTGTCGTATCCAAAGGCCAGAACCGCCACGGCCACGCAGAATTCCAGCAGGCCGAGGAGCACCAAGATGGAATCCAGCGCGTTACTCAGGATCTGCCAGGAGGAGGAGAAGGGGAATGGGAATATCCCAGCATCCAGCACCCTAACGAGACCTGGATCCTTGAACGCCCCGCCCCGAGACTGGGATTCCCGCCCCCCCCGAGTGTCGGTACCTTGCTGTCCGCGTTGAGGCACCATTCCGGGCGGATCTGGAAGGGCCGGGGGGTCTCGCAGCCGGGCATGTTCCGGGTGATGGCCGTGCCGTGGATCCCAGTGGCCACCAGCGTGCCCAGGACAACGCCCACATTGACCACGCAGCAGGTCTTGACCTGCGGGAAGCACTGCTGGCACCCACCCCGGGAAGGGCTGCTTCCCACGCGGATTATTCAACTGGAATCAAAGATCTCCTGGAAAAGCCGCCCAGTTTTGCCCCACTCATCCCAGAGTGATTCCAGAGCCGTGAGGGTCTCCTGGACCTCTTATCTCCCTCGTCCCATGCTGACCCTGACTCCCACCCTGTGCTCCCTGTGGGAGAGCTGGGCACTTCCCAAGGGGGAGACTGCCCCGTGCATCCCATGGGATGAGTCCAGGCTGTGGAAGGAAGGGTCCTGGCAGCTGCTGGAAGGGACATAAAGGATGTGGAGGGACACGTTGTCTCTTACCAGCACAGGGCTGTCTCTTCTTTCACTTTCCACCAGCAACGAGCCCGAGACCAGGAGCTACTTGGAAAACAGCAGGAATTGGTGTCAGCAGCAAGGCGCCCTTCCCTGTCACCCTTCCTGGTGTCCCTCCAGCTGGGAATTGGGGTTCTGGGATGCACAAACACCCCGGAATGGTGGGGGGGGCTATCAGTGGAGACCTGGTGACTCTGGGATATTGTCCCCAGTCCACCAAGACTCCCTGAGGTTCCCATGTCCCCATCCCAACTTACCAGGATCCCCAGCCAGAAGAGGATCCCGCTGGCCACAGGGAGGGAAGGGTTCCTGTGCTCCGACAGCGTCAGGATGATCCCGAAGCCGATGTGGGCGATTCCGGTGAAGATGTGGATGGTCTGGGGAAAGACGAGGGAGAGGGATCCCGATCCCCTTGCTGTGAGACACATCCCACCCCTATCCCACATCGCAGTGCCGGGAGGGGACCGGGAGAGACACCTGTCCCAACGTCCTCTCCACCCAGCCGGGGAGAACCTCCAGCAGGACAATCCCTGCAGATCCCCGATCCCTGCTGGGAGCCTGGAAGGCCACGTCTCACCCCCAACACCTTGGGATGCGCCCTGCGGAAGCCCCGTGTCTGGAACGGCGTCCTGGCGGCCGCCCGGGAGCCTGAGGCCAGCTGGGCCGCCCGGGGATCCGTGGCCGGGATCACCTCCGTGATGATCCTCACGCTGCCGGCGTCGGTCACCGCGGCGGCCGCCATGGCCTGGGAACGGGCCCAGGCAGCTGCAGGAATCCCCGGGCGCCTTCCTCCTCCTCTTCCTCCTCCTCGCCAGGGTCCCTTTGCTGTCCGAAATCCCCGAGGTGCTGGCCAGGCAGGGACACGCTCCCGCTGCCCTTTGCTCCCTGCGGGAAGCTGGCTGGGGAATTCTCGTCAGGCCCCTCTTGCTCAACGAGCCGGCTTGGCCAGTGGAGGCTCCCAAAATCCTGCAGGGGAAGAGGGAGGGAGGGAGGGAGGGAGGGACAGAGAACCCCTCCCCAGGCTCTGCAGCCTTGGGAAGGGTTGGATGCTTTTCCCTTGGAATGCTCCAAGACCCCCTTTATCAAGAGAGTCCTTTCCATCCCAAATTGTGGATGGGAATTACTCCTGCAATTAGCTTGGTGCCTAACGAGGTGTTCATAACCCAACCCTGCCCACTTCCCAGGAAAAACTCTGATTGAGACAGGAAACTTTATATACCCCGTTATGAAGGAAGCTCCCTTATTGCCATTTTTGGGAATTCTCCTTCCTCCATCCCTGTGGATTTGGCCCCCACACATTCAGGGATCCCCGGCCGGGAGCCAGGGGGAAAGGAGATGCTGTTATTTACGATGGGAAATGGGAGCTCAGGGTGGGAATGGAGCCCCCACGCGTGGCAAGGGGATCCCGAGGGATTCGAAGGCCCCTTCCTGCCTCCATCCATCCCTCCCTCCTCCCAGAAAAACAGCCGTGGCCTTTTCTCCAGGAGCGCTGGGGTACCCCGTGCCGAGCTGGAGGACTCCCCAGGTTTCCTGGGTGCCTGATGTGTGCAAGGTAGGAGTTTCTTGGTGGAACGGGGATTTTTTAGGTTCAGGATTCTGGCATCACCCCCACAGCTCTCTCTCTGCCTGGGAAAGGACAGGACCCTCCAGCTGATGATTTCAGGAGCAGGTGGAGCGACTCTTGGAAGTTTTTTCCTTCCCTCTGGCTCTAGAGGGAGCTGAGAGGCCGCGCTTGGAAGCGCCGCGCTTCCAGCGCTCGGGAGAGGCTTCCAGCCCTGGAGCCGGCTTGGAACAACCTGGGCGAGGGGGAGGCGTCCCTGCCCACGGCAGGGGGCTGGAACTGGATGATCCTTAAAGTTCCTTTCGTCCCGAACCATTCCAGGATTCGGCGCCCTTCCCCACGCTCCCGCACACCAGGGGATGGGACACTCCCTCCAAACCGGCCTAAATCACATCCCAAAAAAGAGCTGGAAGAGCAGACCTGGAAAGCAAAGAGCAGCAGCTCGTGTCTCCATCCCACCCATCCTGCATCCCTGATGGAAGCGTGCACTTGGCCTTGTAAAGGGCCGCATCTGGCGGCACAGCTTTCCAGGAAAAACACGGACGTGGATGAGATTCAGCCTCTTCATCACATTCCTGGTGCCTCAGAGCCTTTAATTCCTGCTGGTGCCTCATCCCTCTCAGCACTCCAATCCTAACAATCCCAGGGATCTCGTTCCAGCCCTGGGAAGGAACACTTGAGCCCCCGTGGAAATTCTGGGATCCCCTCTTTAGCCTTTAGACAGCCAGGGTATCCTCCACCATTATCCACGGCTCACATTCCCAGCCAAAACCACCCTGCACGGTGGATTTCCTCCCAAATCCGCCTTTCCAGATTCCTACAGCATTCCTGGAGTTCCAGCCTTGCAGCCAGAAGCAGCCATGACTGCCCTCAGCCCCCAGAACCCCACTTTCTGAACGAGTTATCCACAAAAAAAAAGCCTTTTCCCCCTTTGCAAACAAACCCAGCTGGAGCTGGGGATGGCAGGAGCCCAAGGCAGGACGTCGGGATTTGTTTTGGAAGCGGATTCCAGAGGAGGTGAAGCTTTGAAGCAGATGCAGGGGAGCAGCAAGGCTGGCTGGTGGAGCTTTCCAGCCTTCTCTTTGCAGGATTTTTTTTTTTTTTTGGCTTTTGTTGCCATATACAACACATTCCTTGGATTTTAATGTTCATTTTCCTATTTTCTAGGACAAATTTTGGATGGGGGAAGCCTGGCTGGATGCTCAGGGGGATCAGTGAGACCCTCCCAAATTCCCTCCCACCAGCAGAGGACGAAATTTATGAGCCTGGTGGAACCAAAATTCTTTTTCCAGCCCCAAAATTCACGAGGTTTGTTTTTTTTTTCCCAAAGAAAACAGATCACAATGGAGAAAAGCCCTACACAGGAACTTGTTGCTTCCTGGGACAAACTTTACGTCCCCATAAAAATACCAAAAGTCAGCATTTTGCTTTGCTTCCAGGTGTTTCTGCTTCCCACAGGGCTCTTTCCATAGTGATTCCAGAAGAAAAGTCATGTTTTCTGGGAGAGGTTTCAGGGGTTTTGGCTTTAAACATCCCAATGTCCATCCTGGGTCAGGGAATCTAGAGCTGGGAGCGGGCAGGAGGCTGGGGGGGCATCGCTGCCTGTTGGGGTGATCCCCACCTGGCTTTTGGGACACGGTGACATTGCTCCCAAACCCTGTCCCAGATGTGTCCATCAGCCCCTGCACGTGACATTCCAGCCTTTGATCCGCTCTTTCCCAGGAAAACTCCCGAGGCTGCAGAAAGGTTCCAGTACTTCTCCAGGGCTTCACTGGCATTGACTTCCACTGGCAATGCTGGAATGGGATCTTAAACACTTCCAGGGATGGGGCAGCCACAGCTTCCCTGGGAAATCTATTCCAGCCCCTCCCCACCCTCACAGGGAAGGATTTCTCCCCAAAATCCCCTCTAAACCCATCCCCTGGCAGTAGGAAGCCATTCCCCGTTGTCCTGGCACTCCAGGCTCTTTTCTAAAGTCCCTCTCCAGATCTCTTGGGGCACCTTTATGTGCTGGAAGAGTCTCCAAGGTCCGTCCCAAGGGGAAGGGCCGTTGGGACACCCCGCTCCGCCTCACAATTCTCCTTTCTGGCTCCTCCAAGGGTTTTGGTTTTCCACAGGGATCAGCACCAGCAGGGACACAAAACTCTGTGAGCCCCATCACCTGCCATTCCCAACTCCTGGAAGCTCACACTCTCCCCCAGGGCTGCAAATTCCCACCTAAAAATAAAAATGCATTTTAAGAAATCCCACATTCCCATAGAACCTTCAACACTTATTCCAGCGTTTCCAGGGCTGGGATGCTCCGGAGGCGCAGGTGAGGAGCCAGGGCTGGAATGGGTTGTGGCCACGGGCTGAGCAGAGACAGCCTGTTCATCCTGCTCCCAAAATCCCTGGGGCTTTTCCTACTGATCAGGCTCATTATTTTTTCAGAGCTGGGAACAGAAATAACTGGCAGGGAGTGAATAATCCATGAGGCTTTGGCTGAGCAGCCTGAGCATCGTCAGGGAGGGTGGAAAGGAGAAGGAAAATACTTCAGTCACCCCAAAACCTAAGGGAATGTTCAAGGAGGAGGTGGCTGATCCCACTCTGGCACTGGAGGGGAAAATTTGGGATGGATTCTGCCCCCCCAAAATTAAGAGGATCCTCCCAACAGGGCACTGGGAACTCACCGGGATGTTCCCACCCCTTGGAAAATCGACACTGGGGCCTCTTTCCTCACCTCCATCCCGCCTTTCCCTTTCCCTGAGCTTGGGATGCTCCTTAAATAACTTGATGCCACTGGATGCTCATCCCCACCTCGTTAAATCCAGCAGCCTTCCCGCAGATTGCAGGATAATTAAGGGTGGACGCATAAACGAGCTTGTCAGGAGCTGACAAACCTGCTCCAGTTCAAAATGATCCCAGAGCCCTTTCCCTGAAAAAATAAAGATTTTTTTATTATTATTATTATTTTTTTAGGAATCGCTGCACGGTTTAGGAGCACCCTCAGCTCCGTTCCCGCCACCGAGGGCGCTGGGAACAGGGAGCACGTGGCACCGGTGTCCCCGTGTCACCCCCGAGAGCAGCTCCAGCCCCGGGGCAGCCTCTCCGGTGGCAGCGGAAGGACCGGGATGCGCTGGCGTCACCAGCGCCGCCGCCGGCCGCCCGGCCGAGCTAAATATAGAACGGTGCTGGAATGGGGAGGGTGGGAGGGGTGGCCGGGGAGCAGAGTTCCCTCAGGAGACCCGGTACCCTGGTTTAGAGGGTGGAATTCCAGCGGGAGAGGGGATTAGAGGTGCAGAATCCCCTCAGGTGTGCGGGTATTGATGGGTTTATGGGGGCAGAATTCCCTCAGAAGCAGGTGCTGGGGTTTAGGAGGATGGAATTCCCTCAGGAGAGGGGTTTTAAGGGGAAGGAATCCCTCAGGAGAGCAAAAACTCCCTTGGGAGCAGAGACCAGGAGTTCAGGGGTGCAGAATTCCCTCAGGAGAGAGCAGGTATCTCTAAATCAGGCAGGATGAGCCTCTTTCCTGAGGGACAGCGGCTCTGTGAAGGGGAAGTGTAGCTCCCGCGCCGAAAATTCCCAAATTCAGCAGAGACACAAGCCCAGAGAGAGCATTTATTCCCAAGATAAAAGGAAGCCAAGAGGGGACGAGCCGAGGTAGACGCTGCGGTGACCCGCCCCGCTCCCAGCACACATCGGGGTCGCTCCAGACCACCTGGAATTCCTGAATGAGCCAAGCCCAGCATCCCACCAGGGATTTACAGGCAGGGATTGCCCAAGCTTCCCACCTGGAGAAGCCCCTTCCCACGGCAGCCAGCAAGTGGAGCCCCTCAGGGCAGGCCCAGGGGCAGGGAATTTGGGAGCGTCCCCGGCTTTTGGGGGGAGCAGCACATCCCAGCTGGCAGCACAGTGGGAGGAGGGTGCCGTAGCCCTGGGGTTTAGGAGTGATGGAGGCAGGATCCCATTCCAACATCCTCGGAGTCAGACTTCGGGAGCAGTCAGCTGCAAAGAGACCGGGAGGTGTTGTGGAAGGGGGGAAAGATTTGGGGGACCCCCACTGACCCAGCCACCCCCAACATCCACCAGCCCCGGGGGTCTGGGAGCTCATCCCCATTCCCAGAGCAGAGGGGCGGGTGCTCCGGGCTGCTCCCCAGGGATTGGGGCGGGATGTTTTCCCAGGGAGGGGACACTGCTGGCAGCAGGATGGGGACAGTCATCCCAGAAGCCATCCCAGCGTGGCTCCTGCTCCTCTCCGGGAATTCCTTGCGTCACCTCGGTGTAGCTGGGAGGCTGAGGCAGCTCTGCCGGTGGCACGGCCAGATCCACACGGGTGGCACTGGGGACAATCAGCATGGCCTGGGAGACACCGCGATCGTGGGTGACGCTGGGGTCAGGGGAGGCAGTTTTGGGGAGCCCCCCCCCCCCGCCACCCCCTCCTCCTACCTCGTTGGAGCTCAGGCGGGTGGCCCGGCACCAGAAGTTGGCGGTGGCCACGGCGATGCAGAATTCCAGGATGGTGAAGATGAGCAGCACGATGGAAATCCCATTCCCTGCGAGCTCCAGGATGGGGAAAACCCCATCAGAACCCCGTCCAGCAGCGCCCAGGAGGACGAATCCCACACAGGGCAGCATTCTGTGGCTCCCCCTTCCTCTCCCTCTGCATCCCCAGCTGCAAGGTCTCGCTCCAAGCCCTCCATCCTGCTGTTTTTATGGCTCAGGGACGCTTCCACAGGGGGTGACTCATCTCCCGAGGTACCAGCCTAAAATAGGTCGCAGCAGCAGGGGAGAAACCGCCACCCCAACAGGGATTTGGGAAAGGGCACAGCACCCCGTGAGGGCTGGAGGAAAGGCCCGGGGGGGCTTCCCAAGGGCTGGAATTTCACCGAGTGGGATTTTACCAGGACGAGATAGCTGTAGTAGTTGAAGCTGGAGCGGTAGAGCCCGTTGAGGTTGAGGTCCACGATGAAGGCCACGATTCCCAGGAGCGCGAAGATGGCACTGATGACGTTCATGGTCTGGCTGCCCTTCACCTGTGGGCACCCAGGCGGCTTTGGGGGGGGCCGGCAGAGCCCCCTAAAATCCCAGAGGGACACCTCGACCACCCCACGGGGCCGCTCCCGGTGCGCTCCGGGAAAACTCACCGCGCATTCCGTGGGGCTCTTCTCGGCGCCGATGGAGAGGCACCCGGAGATGATGAACTGCAGCGGGAGGGACGGGCTCAGCTGGCACTGCGGGCACCCCCAGCCTGCCCGGAGCTGCCACTAACGGGGCACAGGGGACACGGTGGCCCCCCCGCCCTTGTTTCCCAGCCGCCGAGGCTTTGGGAGCCGCAAGCGCATCATTCCCGGTGGGCATCCCTTCCAGCGGGATCCCACCTGCTGGCATCCCCCCTCCCCTGTGGGCATCCTTCCCTGGTGAGATTCCCTTCCTGGCGGGCGTCCCGCCCCCCCAGGCACTCTTTCCCGGTGGGTATCCCTGCCCAGCCCGCACCGACACGCCGCCCAGGAAGGGGATCTCTCCGATGACAAAGACGGAGGTGTAGACATTGGTGAGCGTGGTCAGCACGATGCCGAAGCCGATGTGCAGGAATCCCGTCATAATCTGGATGGTCTGGAAGAGCGGGATGGGTGGGAATGGGATCAACTCACCCCCCCCCCCCCCCCCCCCCCATCCACAGAGCCCCCCTGGGGATGGGGGATGCCTCAATCCCAGCGCCTCTCCAGAGACACAGCATCCCCGGGGAGATCAGCAGGAATCCTCCGGGAATATGCCGAGGGGGGATTTTTCCAAGGGTTTCTCCCCCCCATCTCCCTCCGGCCCCCCCGAACTCACCCCCATGACGCGGTTCTTGCCCTTGGGGAGGGTCTCCGCCGTGTACATGACGGCGCGGCTGCCCAGCCGGAGGCTCCCCATGCCCTGCATGAGGAGAGCGGGGGGCAACGGGACCCCCCCCCGGAGCAGCCCCGGTCCCCACCGGGGCCGCCCCCGCCCCACCCCGCCACCGCCCGCGCCCATTGGCTGAGCCCCGTGACGTCAGCGGCTGCGGCATCCCCCCCCCGGGCACCGCCCAACCCACGGGGGACACGGGGATGGAGGGGACAGCCCCCCAAAACCCGGGGGGGGGCGGGAAGTAGGGCTGCGTGGGGCTGAGGAGATGCTCCGTGGGATGGGAAGATGCTCCGTGGGATGGGAAGATGCTCCGTGGGATGCTCTGGCTCTGTCGGGCTGCGTGGGGTGGGGGGATATTCCCAGTGTTGCCGCCCCCCCCACTCCGGGCAGGGCTCCAGAACATCGTGTTCCCGCCGGGAAGAGCTGCTCATCCCAAACCCACAGGCAAGGGAGTTAAGGAAATCGGGGTGCCCCCCCGAAAGCTGCGTGTCCCCCCCCTCATTCCCGCTCCTTTCAGCTGCACGCCGTGTTTACAGGAGCGCAGAAAGAGGGGGGGGGGGGAAAGGAGAAAAAAAAAAAAAAGAGAGTGAGAAAGAAAGAAAGAAAGAAAAAAAAAACAAACCAAAAAAACGAAACCACCCCACAGCGAATTCCTGGAAGAAAAATCCATCAAGGGCCATTAGGCTCCTGCGGCTCCTCCCCGCAGACCCAGGACGCGGAGCTGGGCACTGCCCAGGCACGATTTCCCCTGGCTCTCCTTCCGCAGGAAGGGCTGGGCCTGAATTCCCAATTGCAGGAGGGGAGGAGTAGCGGGCATCCCCCACACGGATCCCATACGCTTTCCCCCCAAACTGTCTTCATTCCCTATTTTTAGGGTATCCAGCCCCAAGGAGAAGGAGCCGAGAGCTCCAGGGAGAGGATTAAACCCGAAAGCAGGGAATAACGAACACCCTGGGAATGAGGGAGGGCCCACGACGCCACCCTGCTCTCCAAATTCCCAGAGGACACCCCTGTATTCCCCTCTGATCCCGACGACACCACTCTGCCCTGCCTGGAATCCCTCATGGAGAGCCACGGATCGTGAGCGGAACCTGGGGCTCTGGGGGGGACTCGTGATTGCCCTGGAGCAGTAGCATTCCACGGGGAGGGACGAGGTCCTGCACGGCCAGGAGCCCTCCGGCCAAGTGGAGGACATTCCCATCCTGGCTGCACGGCGCTGCTGACACAGGCTGGGCTGTGCCGGGGTTTTGGGGACCCCCGTGGGTCTTCCCCCCGTGCCCGGGGGTCACTGCTCTGTCCCGTCCCCAGGGAGGGCAGCCAGGCCCCCCCAAACCCTCCCTCACCCAGAGCCTCCTGTGCAGAGGCTGGAGCTGCAAGGAACAGCACCAAGCACGTTCCCCTGGGAGCCTCCCTCGGGACAGGGATGGAAAAAGAGAGAGGACCTCCCCCAAACTCTGGGAGGAGGGTGGTGGCCACGGGTCTCCCAGTGGGAAGCTGGTGGGGTGCCCCTACCCCTCGCACCCACCTGGGGCTCGCTTCCAGAGTCTCCCAGGGATTTGACCCTGGGCGCTCGTCCCACCTTTTCCAGCAGGAAACATGGAAAGCCCCTGAGGAGGACAAGCCCTTCTCAGCAGCAACCAAACCTGCCATGTTTGAGCCAGGCTATTCCCATCCTGAACGCAGACCCGGCTACCGGGCAGAAAGGAAGCCTATCCCAGCCCGACCTCAGCTCTTTGGGGAAATGCTGATTTATTTAAAACAGAGCATCCTCAGAAGCAGCTGAGCAGCCAGCAAGGGCCTCATCTGGCCTGGAGGAGCCCCCCGCATGTGGGGGAACTCCAGCTCCCTTTGCCTCTGGAGGATCTCCTCCGACTCCGAGTGTGGCACGTTCCCATTGGGCTGCCCTGCGGCGCTGCGGGAGCCGCGGATCCGGCAGGTGCAGGACGCTTCCAGCTCTGCCACTTGCTCCTGGGAGCTCCTCACTGGAGCAGGCCGGGCTCCCATTTTGACTTCCAGGCTCTTCTTGGCCACGTGCATCCTCAGGGCCGAGCGGGTTCCGCCGATATCCGCGGATGCGGAGGAGCTCGGGGAGCTGTCCGAGGCGTCCTCTCCGTCCAGGCTGCGGCAGCTCCCACCGAGGCTCCCGGAGCCTGGGAGGCTCTCCGAGGAACGGGGCGGCGCTTCCTGCTGCGCCAGCCGCTCCCGGGAACGCCTCACTGGGAGAGGCTGGGCTCTCAGCTTGACTTCCAGGCTCTTCTTGGCCACGTGCATCCTCAAGGATGAGCCGCTTCTCCTCGCGCCTGCACCTCCAAGGGAGCAGCGAGATCTGTCCCCGAGCTCTTCTCCCTTTGGAGTCGGGCAGCTCTCACAGAGGCTCCTGGAAGGCGGGGGGCTCCCAGGGGAGCTGGGGGAGCTGGAGGAGGCGCAGCAGGGCAGGCGGCCTCGCTCC
>VZUI01051219.1:0-34028 GCA_013401135.1 Cettia cetti | reverse complement strand
GGGGCGGGGCCGGGGCGGGGGGGCCGTGGCGGCGGCGGGAGCGGGACGGGGCCGGTGCGCGCCCCCCGCCCGCGGCCGCGCCATGAAGAGCCTCAAGTCCCGGCTGAAAAAACACGAAGCGGTCATCGGGGGCAGCGCGGTGAGTGCCGGGGCAAGACCTCCGCGGGTTCGTGGAGTGGGCAGAGCACGGGGGTCCCGGCGTTTAGAGGGGCGGAGAACGGAGGGTCCCGGTTCGCGGAGGGTCAGAGCTCGAGGGTCCCGGCGTTTGGAGGGACGGAGAACGGAGGGGCGCAGAGCTCGGGATTCCCGGCTCCCGGAGGGCAGAGCACCCCGGGGAACGGGGACTTCGCTGGGAGCAGAGAGCGAGGTGAGACGCGGTGCCGCGGGGGAAGGAGAGCCCGGGATCCGTGGAACGCTTTTCGGGGCGCTGGGCTGGGCTGGGGACAGCAGCGGGGTGAGCCGTCCCCGAGCCGCCCCTGGCCCCTCGGAGCGCCGAACAGGTTACCGGCGCCCGTCTGCTGCTTCCTGCCTTCCAGCACCAATTAACGCCGTTTTTCCCCGGGAGCCGGCGCGGAGTCCTGCCGGCAGCCGCCCGTCCGTGTGCGGGGCACGGGCAGGAGCGGGCGCTGCGCTGGGAGTTCATGTGGCAACATCGGAGCGCTTCTGAAGGACGATTTGCTTAGGAAGTGGACTGAAAACTTTGAGAGGCCGGTGGCCAGGCAGCTGTGATTGCTGATCATCCGGTCTGGAATGCAGAGCTGGGGGAGGCAGAACCTCTGGAAATGCACCTTTGTGATGGTGCGGTTGTCCTGTGCCGCCTTGTCCGGCTTCCAAAATTTAGGCTGGTTTTAGCTGGCTTTAACTGGCTTTCTTGGTCTTTATTTCTACTTCATTCATCCCTGCGGATGACTTTTGTTAAGGGAGGAGGGCTTTGTAACCGGAGAAAGCTGCGTTTGGCAATTGCTTGGCGCGGTAAATCATCGTTAATTGTGCCTGTTCAGTGAACGCTTCCCCGGGAATCCATCCCGAGCGTGTCCCCGTGTTCCTCTCCGAGCTCGCCGCTGGCTACGTGCAATAGCGGGACAGGGAGGTGAATGTGAGGCACGGGCTTTTATCAGTTGTCCTTTGAGATACTGGCTATCTCTCATATCCTCCTGCGCATTTGCCTTGGGTCTGGAGCTGTTACCTGACAGGAGCAGCTCGTGGGGAGGAGCTGGAACTCCCTGGCAGATGACAGCTCCCATCCCCGTGCCCGAGGAGCCAGGGAGCTCAGCAGTGATTCATGAGGCTGTTATGAGGATTTGTCATGTGTGGGCTGGCATTGCTCTGTGTTCATTAGTTGTCCTGTACTTTAGAGCTGTTTGTTATTCTCAAATTAGCCCAATAATTAAATTCAAACAGAGACTGACAGCACCTGTGTTTGGTTTTGAATAGACATGGAGATTTTTCACTTCCAGTAAACCTTCTCTTCAGAGGAGGTTTGAGCAGCCTGAATACCTTTGAGAGCTGAATTTACTCTAAAATACGTGAAGCGAAATTGCTTTCAGCAAGATCCTGTAGAAACAGGGATTTTTGTCCATAGTAAACTTATTTCCCCTGTTTATTACATAGTTTGGTTATGTGATCACTCCACCATCCCATCAAATAGCAACTTTTAATCTTCTCTGTGGGGGGACAAATCCATCCCCATGGGTGGGTGGGTGTTTGCAGGAGGCTGATGGGATGAAGCCGGGTCTCTGTTCTCCTGCTGGGAAGGAGGGGAAGTGGGTGGGAACCCTGCCAGCGGCAGCTTTGGAGATCCTGCTTGAAAGGAGTTTCTCTGTTTGAGAAACTTCATCCCTCTCTCCTCTCCCCACCCAGTGTTATTTCCTGGGGGGTGGAGAGAAACCTAATCCGGCCTGCTTTGGGAAGTTTTCCTCCAGGTGAAGGTAGTAGTTATGTGTCTTCTGATGGGGCTCTGTTGGGAATGGCTTCACTACTGATTTGTGATGGAGGGAAGCCACGAAAAGCAGCAGAGAGTAAAAACCACATTAGTTATTACCAGTCCCACGGTTATCCTGAACGCTGTGCTTGGAAGGGGAATTACCTGGTTTTGCCAACTCCAGCTGGATGATGGTGCTTGGAAAATCATCTGAGCAGCCTGTTCAGTGCTCTGCATAGTGAGACAAATGCCTGTCATTAGCAGGAGGGCAGCTGGAAAGTTGGATGTGAGCTTCCGTGGGGCACGAAGGTCAGAGGAGGTGCCTCATTCACCAGCATTTACAGGAAAGATCTTAATTAATGTACCCAGTCCCTCTGGGACTGCAGCAGCCCCCACTGCCCCTGCTTCTGAGATTCCAGGATACACCCTGACACTATAAATGTGTGTTAGGGGCCTGGATTGTGGTAAGGAATGTATTCCAGCAGAGTTAGGAACTGTGTCTGTACCAGTGCCATACTCACTGGTTGGTCTCTCTCAGGGAGCCAGTTAGGGTTGGTTTGTTGTTCTGCAGAGCTGTCTCTGGGTCAGAGCTTTGCATGGGCACGCAGTGCTGGGTTCTGACTGTGGCCTCTGCAGGGGAAAAGGCACCTGCTTACTGCTGTAACTCTGGGGAAGCAGCTGCGAGGGGCTCTGCTCAGCCTCAGGTGTGTTATCCCCTCAGGCAGGGCTTTAACCTTCCTGTCCCTTGTGATGGGGCCTGGAACTCAGGGAGGGGGCACCTGGAGTTACTGGGAAACACGGGTTCTGGGGGTGGCTTGAGCAGAGCTGGAGCTGCATCCCGAGGTGGGGGGTCCCCACGGTTCAGGGACCACCAGCACTGCCTGGGGCACCTGCACAGAGGTGGGAATCACCTGCACAGAGGTGGGAATCACCTGCACAGAGGTGGGAATGGGCAGATACAAAACCATATGAAAACTCCTACCAATCCTTTCTCCCCTGGGAAAAGTGGTGCCGGTTTTTGTTTAATTAAGAGAAACCAAACCTGCCGTATAATTAGCGGAAGCCATTGTGCAAGGAACAAAGGGACACCTGAGCACTTGCCCTGGAATGATGAGCTGTGATTATTAAATGAATATCTGAACAAGCTCTGGAGTTAGTGACAGCTGAGCTTGTTCAAGGTTGTGTCAACACTCCTTTCCCTGTGGATGCTGCCCAGCTCTGTTAAGTGGATGAGTTTTCCTCTGGGAAAGGAGTGGAGCTTTGTGGGGTGACCCAATACACTATTAAACATCAGCTTCTGCCCTGTCAGCAGCAGAGAGAGCAGGTACCACCTCCTCTTCTGGGCTGACCCATGTTGTTATGGGAATGAAGGATGCTGCTTGAACCTGCTAATTCATCAGCAGCACCTTCTTGTTGGATGTGCAGCGGTGTAAATGGTAGCAGTGATTTGTAGCCCCAGTGTGCTGCCAGATGCAGGTTAATAACTGAAGGGGTGAAGTGAAAAGTAGATGTTTGATAACCTAATTTGAACCCTTTAAAGATTCCAGATCGTTTACAGAAGAGGAGCCTGCTGCTGCTGCGGGGCACACACGGGAGTTGTACAGGAGCAAGGCTCCTGTGCGTTGTGTCCTGCCTGTGCCCTGTACAGGGACACAGAGCAGGTTGTCAGCCCGGCTGATCCAGGGCCCTGACCCACCTGCAGGCTTCCTGCAGCGTTGCTGCTCTTGGCTGGGGCAGTTCTGTCCCCTCCCTGCTCCCTGGGGCAGCTGAGGTGACTTTGCTGTGGCATCCTCAGCCAAGCCCCCCCAGCACTGTAATATTCCAATGTCGTTCCTGGCCGGGCTGGGGCTGTTCCTTGGAGCATGTTTGGTTCCAGGAAGCTTTATTCAGGCGCGTGCTAATGTGTTTGCTCTTGGAAAAAGCTCTTTGTGATTCATTTGCATTTAGTTAACTGGAATTAGAGCTTGTTCCTGTGATGTTTGGGGTGAAGCTGGAGAAACACAACGGGCAATTTGTGGTGCAGCCTGTTTACAGGTGCATTGTAATTTCCAGGCTCCATAGAAAGGAGTGTTAATGCTTTATCGCTTTGGAATGTAGCAATTAAAAATATTTAAAAGAGTGGAGGTTCAGTGCAGCCTGGGAGTTCAATATCCTGAGCTGATTTGCAGACATAATTACACAGATAAACTCTGTGCCTATCTGTTTGGAGTTCATACGACCTTTTGTGCAGAAGTAACTTATGGAGTACTTTGTCAGTATTTAAATATTAATATTAGCAATCACATGCTTGGACATCTGAGGCTGATCCTGTTTTCATCACTCACTGGTGACTGGCCAGGGCTGGGATTTGTTGCTCCCTTCCCCGTGTGCTCGGGGTGGTCCCTGTGTGCTGGATGCAACAGTCACGTCAGGCTTCATCATCCCTGATATTTCCTGATGCTTTAATAAATGCAAGTGCACAAATCAATGGGGCCTTGCCTGAGAGCTCAGAAATTCCAGCTAATGCTGTGCCTGAAGCCCTGGGGAGGCAGGAGCTGTGCTGCTCCCACGGGCAGCACAGGCAGCTGGACTCTGACCCTGCTCCTGCTTCTCCCTGTTTAAAGGGGAAATATTTCTCCTGGGCACCCGTGGGGTGAAGCCAGGCTGCAGCAGGAGCTGGGCTCCCCTTTTTCCAGGAGCTGGGAGCTGTGGAGGGTGTGATTCTTTGTTGGTGTGAGTCTGGCCCCAGTCACCATCAGATGTCCTTAGCAGAGTTTGGAAATGCAGCTGCAGAGCCACTGCTTTGTGCCCCAGCAGCTCTGATCACTTTTATTTGTGTCCAAGTCAGGCTGTGCCTCAAGGCTGGCAATCTGAGGCTGTTTTATCAATAAACTGCTCTGCAGTTGGCCATGAGACGTGAGAAAGTTGTTTCAGAACAGAACTGGGACTGTTTTTAATTCTTTGAGCAGGCTTTGCCTCCTGCAGGGGTTGTAGGCAGAATCCTTTGGCACTTCCAGTGTAGTCTCTGAGCTCTTGTGGCTGGTGCTGGTGGATTTTCCTCTGGCACAGCCTAGAAAAGAGAAACTGGCACTGCTGTGAGGGACCTGTTGATTTTGAGAGGATTTTTTTGACACAAAACAGAGCTAGAAGTAAATTTGAATTGTTTCTTGATACGTAATATTGATCTTGATCAATATGCTGACTTGGGAGGAAAATGCCTTCAGAACAGGGTAAAACCAGGAACGTTTGTGAGGAGATCTGGTTGCTTGCTTTAAGCTGATGGTCAGGACAGTGTCACCTGTCTTGGTGACACTGAGCACCAGGCACAGCACAGCTGTTCAGGTGAGTTTTTCACAGGAGTGTTTTCAGCACGATACCAAACCAGAGCAGGCCATGGGGAGCTGCTGGGTTTGATCCCAGTTTGGACTGAGCCTTGCCCACTTTGTGGCATTCAATGGCTTTTTCATTCTGAAGGATTTTTGGTGAATGAGGTGGTAACACAAAGTGCTGCCTGTGGGGAGGTGCTGGGTGAAACAAGAACCCAGTGTTCAGGCTGTGTCTGGTTTTCCCTTGCACAGACAAAACCTCACATCTCACTCCTGCAGTCTGACACTGCAGAGCATTTGCACGTGGAGGCAGACACATCCTGGGAAGTAAATATGCTTGGAAAACATAAAATGCCGTTTCTGCTTGCCCCAGTGGGGTTTAACCCAGTATGTGCAGTATTTTTTCAGACAGGTAAGCCACATTCTTCAGGAGAGATGGGTTTAGTGAAGTGCCCTTACACTGCAGGGCAAGCTGCACCTGGGGGGCATTTTTAAAAACAAGCTTTCCAATCTAATTTACCATTCCATTCTGTCTGTGCAGCTTTAAAACAAATCAAAGTGCTTCAAAAGCATTTGTCACTTAGTGCCATTGAAAGGGCAGGGTGTGTCTGTCTACAGGTGTTTTGATGACAAATGTACTCTGCCCTCTGGAGAAAGAGCAGGCACTCCGTGTGGGGCCAGGGGATGTGTGAGCCTGAGTGACAGGACGAGGGACAATGGCCTCCCACAGAAAGAGAGGAGCTTTAGGTTGGTTTGGAGGAAATTCTTCCCTTTGAGGGTGGGCAGCCCTGGCACAGAGCAGCTGTGGCTGCCCCTGGATCCCTGGCAGTGCCCCAGGCCAGGCTGGACAGGGCTGGAGCAGCCTGGGACAGTGGGAGGTGTCCCTGCCACAGCAGGGGTGGCACTGGGGGGGCTCTAAGGTCACCCAGCTCAGAAATACCAGCTGTAACTCAAAGCAGCTCTAAGCCCTTCACAGCGAGCTGGGCTAAAGCTGTGAAAGTGAGCTCAGCTCTGTCACTGCAGGGCCAGGCTGATCCTGTCCCCAGCAGGGACACAGCCCCTGTAATGCCATTAGCGGGTGACATAAGCACACAGGAGAGCAGAGAGCTCTGGTGACACTGCCAGCACCCACACAGCAAAGCTCACACACTCTCAGTGGCCCTTCACAGACCCCCAGGAGCAGTGGGAAGGGATTTAAAGCCCACCCAGTGCCACCCCTGCCATGGCAGGGACACCTCCCACTGTCCCAGGTGCTCCAACCCCAATGTCCAGCCTGGCCTTGGGCACTGCCAGGGATCCAGGGGCAGCCACAGCTGCTCTGGGCACCTGTGCCAGGGCTGCCCACCCTCAAAGGGAAGAATTTCCTCCAAACCAACCTAAAGCTCCTCTCTTTCTGTGGGAGGCCGTTGCCCCTTGTCCTGTCACTCCAGGCTCTGAAGCTGTACAATTTCTTAACAGAGGCTGTTGAGGATTCTCAAAGCTCACCTGGATTTGGGGATAACTGGGGGAATCAGTTCTTTCAGCACAGGAAGTTTGGCACTCCCTTGGAGCAGTGGGTTTGTGTCCTGTCTCTCAGCAGCTGCTGGGAATGTCTCTGCACCCTTCTGGAGGTGTTGGTCCCAGCTGGGTGCACAGAGCCTGCACAGCCTGGCCTCCCACTGACAGCACAGCACACACAGGCTGCAGCTAGCCCAGCAGAGAGCTGGGGTGCTCCTGGTCTTCTCTTTGGGGTGCTCCTGGTCTTCTCTTTGGGGTGCTCCTGGTCTTCTCTTTGGGGTGCTCCTCACCTTTGGAGTAAGCTGGGAAGGATTCCTGGCAGGCTGAGCTCAGAACAGGTGCTCTGTGTTTACACTGAACGGGCAATATCAGCCCAGGCCAGGCATCTGTGCTGTGGAGGGTGGTGTGGCACCTCCAGAGGTCTGTACTGCTGAGGTCTGATCATGTTTCTGGTCTTAATTTTGGTGAAAAAAAGAAATCTGAATTAGGCTATACACTTTGGTTGCTTTAAAGAGCATGTTTAAGTTGGTGCTTTTGGGCTCTCAGGATTCAGCTGCCTTGGAGAAGGTTCAATCTGTGGGGTTTGTAGCTGGGCTGTGTTTCCTGGAGCTTCCCGGTGCTGATGGAGCCATGGAAGCTGCTCTGTGCCTGGCTGGAGCTGGGCAGGGCTGGGGAATGTGGTTAGCAATCCTAAATCTTGTGGTCAGGGTGTCTCAGGAGCATCTGCAGCACAAAGGGGCTGCGAGGAATCTTTGCAGGCAGCTGGGGACAAGGAAAACCTTTGGGATGAGTACTCTGGGGAAGACTGTACACCTGGAAGCCACAGTCTTACCTGCGTTTCTCACCAAACGGATTTTGGTGGAGTTTTTCTGTTGCTGCCACTTGGGGGGTGTATTTATTCCCCCTCCAAAATAGCCATTTTTAGCTTGAGGAGACAGACTCGGTTGGGGTCAGAAGGCAACACAGTCACTGCACTTTTTTGGAGTGGCTTTGTCACATGGATGCTAATTGCAGAGAGGTCTTGGAACATTCTTTGGGGAGTGTTGGTGCTGTGGGGCAAAGGCTGGTGCTCACACAGGGGATGGGGGACAGTTCAGAACTCACTGGGAAAGAGAGAATTTGCCCAAATCGGAGTGAGTGATTTGGAAATTCTCTGCTGAGAAGATCCATTTATTGGGTTATTTGCAGCCTCCGCTGTGTCCTCCAGGGTGTGTGTAAGTGGTTTTCCTGGCTCTGGACCAGGTTTCTCTCCTGCAGACAAAACAGTGCATTGCTTGTCTTGTTGACCTACTCCTCTAAATACGGCACTTGGGAGATCTCCATTTAAATTTCAAGCTTGTGAAAGGGGATTCTCCATCTCCCTCCTGTTAATCATTGCGCTGTCTATTTAATGTTTTCACAGCCTCTGTGACTCCTCTCGTTTCACATGTTGGGAGACAGACTGGCAGCAGCAGTAAGCTGAAACCAGGTTTTATTCAGAAAGGGTTTCAGTGCTGTGAAAGGAGAATTTTTTTTAAAGCAGAGGCATGTGTGTTTTCTAATTTAAAATGGGTTACATTTCTGTCAAAATAGGATCACGCATTCCATCTGCTCCGCAGTTGTAACCGTCTGAAGTCTGAGCCTGAGTCTGGTTACAGCTTCGCGGCGCGATGGAACGGGGGAAAAAATTACTGCCGGGAGTATTTCAGTCCTGGGGTTTATTAGCGGTGCTGTGTGAGCCGTGTGTGCACGGTGAATGCCAGGAGCGCGTTTGTTATTTTAAAAGAGCGCTCGCCTGTCTGCGGGGCTGGGGACGTGCCTGTGCCCTGACTCACACAGCGCACCGTGACTCAGGGCGCGGGCACGCCGGGAATGTATTAACAGCTATTGCTTTCTATCGCCCGCCTAGCAAGTAGTGCCTTATCAGAAAATAGATCGGGCTGCTGTTGTTCAGCGGGTCCTGGGGGTCTGGGCGGTGTTTCCAGGGGGAGCAGTGCGGTCCGTGTGGCTCCTCCGCACAGCCACCGTCCCCAGAGGTATGAAGGCTGAAGATGATGCTGAAGATGGGGAAAGCACCCTCGGGGAGCCGAGCTAAGTGAAGGATGGAGCCGTGCAGAGCAGCCGCTCCTCGCTGTGAGCTCGGATGTGACGGGAACTGATCGCTCCTGGCAGCTCGAGTTCAGCATGATTTGTTGGTTCTCTTGTGCAGCCAAGGACACAGTAGGTACCGCAGGTCTCGGAGCTCTAGCTGAGTTTCATGTCCTAGCAGTAATTTACAGCCAAAATGTGAAAGCTTGGATTGTGCAAATATGTGTAGTACTTCTGTTTAATTAGTGAGTGTTGTATCTCCTTAGCAACTCCTCCTCTGAGGAATTTTCCCTCAGTGTGAAGTGCGTTTGTTAAATATATAATTATTTAATCATGGGATGGTTTGGGTTGGAAGGGTTCCTAAGGCTCATCCCATTCCATCCCTGCCATGTGCAGGGACATCTTCCACCCTCCCAGGCTGCTCCAAACCCTGTCCAGCCTGGCCTGGGGCACTGCCAGGGATCCAGGGGCAGCCACAGCTGCTCTGGGCACCTGTGCCAGGGCTGCCCACCCTGCCAGGGAACAATTCCTGCCCCAGATCCCAGTGGGAACATTCCCTGTGTGCTGTCCCTCCATCCCCTTTTAAGCTTAGTACCCCATAGGCCGTGGATGCAAATTACTGAAGGGTTGGGTTTTTTAAAGTAGTGCTTCTGTTAATCAGAACTTTCATGAAATGGGAGCAAGGACTGGCTGGGGAGGATTTTCTGCACATTTGGGTGAGTTGTGCTGGCAGGTATCAGCTGCAGAGGTACAAGCCAGCAATCCCTCCCCAGTGTGAACACCCAAGGTGAGATCCCCATCCTATAGGGCTGGGAAGGTGCCAGGAGGATTTAGGGAGCACAGAGCTTGGGGCTGTGCCTGCACAGTCTCTGAGGTGTTTGACATGAAAACACGAGGGGGTGACTTTGCAGGGCAGCCTGTCCGGGCTGGGGAGGGACATGGCACTGGTGATGCCAGCAGTGCAGTGACTCCTCAGGCCAGGCTGCCTTGGCTTTCAGGCTAATGGATGTGTTAATTGATTGATGAGTCAGTGCAGCACCTCAGCCGGGCAGCACTGGTGCTAATTTCATTAGTGCTCTATTTTTGTTACTCCTGTCACTTCTAGCAGGGTTGGACTGGGTTAGCTGCTGCTAAGCCTTCATGATTACTGTAATCTTGTTTATTGTGGGAAAGCAGAGTAAAGATAATCACCTGGGGTCATTAGGGCTGGAAGGGCCCTCTGGAGATCCTCCAGGCCAGCCCCTGCACAGGCACGGTCACCTGGAGCAGGTGACCAGGAACGTGGCCAGGGGGGCTTGGGATGTCTCCAGACAGGGAGAATCCAGCCCTGCCTGGCAGCTGTTCCAGGGCTCTGAAAGAAGTGGAAAGAAGTTCTTCCTCGTGTTGAGGTGGAAGTTGTGATATTTTAGTTTCTGGCCATTGCTTCTCATCCTGGGTACCACTGAGCAGTGTGGAGTCATCTCTGCCACCCCTTGAGATCCTTGTGTGGACTGATGGGATCCCCTCTGCCTCCTCTGATCATGAGTGCAGCTCCCTCTTACAAATCACTGCAGATGCAGGTGGTGGCAGTGGATGTTTGGGGTTGTTCTTTTTTGTGTGCCCTCTTTTACTTAAACAAACCCTGGGCTGGGGTTACCTGGTTTAATGTTCTTTATGTTGTGAAGAATTTCTGACCCACAGTGAAAAGTAATTTAATACACCTACAGGCTGCTTGTGTCTCACCTTTACCAGCAAATTCTTTTGCTGTGCAGAGTTAGACTTGAATGTAATACTCCTGTTTTGAGTATAATACTCCTTTGGAAGCCTTGTTCTTCTGTTAAAAGCTCCCTGAATATCAAGTCATCAGTGATGAGGATGAGCTTGGATGTGAGGTTTCTGTCACAGGCCAGTTTCCTGGAAAGCCCCAAGCTGTTCAGAGGGATGGTTTGGCAGGGAAGAGAACAAACTCTGCATTTTGGGATGGGACGCTTGGCCTGGGGCCTGAAATTCTAAGTTTGAAGTAAACAAGAGAGGAGTGAGGGGTGGTGACTGTCTGGGGCTGAATGGGTGGTGATCTATTTATAACTGACTTGGGCTTTCTCTGCCCTCCCCAGTGCTCTGGGAATTGCAGGCATTTCAAAACTATCAACTTTGAATTTCTTTCTTCTGCAGCTCAGTAGATGTTCTTCCCTTGAATATCACACTTAGCTAATTTGTGACCCACTGAACTGTCTGGCACAGCCAGGAAAAGCCATGTCCTGGAGTGTATTTTTAGAGCATCCATTTGTTGTCAGAATATGAAAACTGAACTAAGACAAACTGAACCAGAATGAGGAAAATGAAAGAAGTTGGATCCTAAAGGTCTCCTTAGGACCAAAGTGGTTTAGGCCAGAGCTGTGCACGTTGAATACCCACAGCAATGTCACGGGGACGTTGCACAGGTAACTCCAGACATCCTGGTGGGAGCAGCACATCCACAGTGCTCCATAACCTCTCCTCTCTGCTCCTGCCCCCAGGTGAACCCAGACTGGAGCAAGTACGATGACAGGTTAATGAAGGCAGCGGAAAGGGGAGATGTGGAGAAGGTTTCATCCATCCTGGCCAAGAAAGGGGTCAGTCCCACAAAGCTGGATGTGGAAGGGAGATCGGCGTAAGTGACTTCAGAGCTCTGGGAATGGTGGTGGGAAGCTCCTGGAAATCCTATCCTGCTGCTCTAGAAGCCTTTTTGAGTACAGAAATCTGGGTAATACCTCACCTAAAGCTAGCTTCACTAAGCTGGAATGGGAAAGTCTCAAACAATCTTCACTTCCAAGGGAAGATGAGTGTTTAAAGACTTGCTCTTGCCAGGTTTGAGTATTAAAGAGAAACTGAAACCCCACTGGTATTTCACCTGGTTCACTGATCCAGGTAAATAATGATTGTTCCTCAGGAAAGTAGCCTTGTTCCTTGAAGTAATATTTGCAGAACCCTTAACTTTGGATGCTGCCCAGAGCTGGCCCCTGTAACACCTCCCTTACACAGCTGTTGGCTTTGCCTTTCCTGGCCAATATTGCCATTTTTCTGTACAAACCAGCTGTGCCTAAGCAAGGTCTTTTCTCTTTTTTTTTTAGATTCCATGTTGTAGCATCAAAGGGAAACCTGGACTGCTTGAACACCATCCTGGTGCACGGCGTTGATATCACGGCCACTGATGCTGCAGGTGGGTTTGCTCACAGGCCCAGGGGCAACCTGCAAAGGCTCTCAGCTGGCTTTCCTTCTGGAATGAAGTCCAGCTGAGCCACAGGACAGCTCTTCCTTCTTGCTGTAGCTGGCAAAAAAGGAATTATTTGTGCGACTTGCAGCTGGTCTTGAGGAAACTGGCTGTGTCCTGTCATGGGATTCATGACTGCAGCAGAACTCAAGGAATGTGGGTTTGTGCTGCTGTAATTGTGTTTCTAATGTGCTCCAGACTCTCTGGTGAGAACAACAGGATAAGAACAGTTTTAAATGAGCTCGAGGCCAGGATTCAAATGGGAGGTGCTTGTGTGCCCAGCTGAGCCTCAGGAGTTCATCTGCACCTTCCAGGTTTCCTTGTGTGACAGCAGAGTTTGTGGAAGGTCTTGTGGAAGAGAGAGTTAAAAACAGGTGCTAATTATCAGCTTGTTACCTCAGAATTTAATAGGTTTAATGTGAAGCTAAAAACAAGACAATTTACAGAGATAACTTGGCCTTCTCCTCTTATGGGAGAGTTTATTTATTAAATCCTTGTGTGGAGTCACAGATGCAGTATTTTGAGATTAATTTCACAAATGAGCTCTCATCCTTGATTGAAGATTGACTAGAATAAGAAGAGGCTGTAACCAAGTGAGGTATGGACAGGATACATCCCTTACAGCACAGGCAGACCTACAGGGACTGTTGTACCTAAAATGCTGAATCTTCATCAGAAATCCACTCAACCAAAGGCTGAGCTGCTGTTTTCTGTTTTTAGGCAGAAACGCCCTGCACTTGGCTGCAAAGTATGGCCACGCTCTGTGCTTGCAGAAGCTCCTGCAGGTACTGAAAATACAGCTTGTCTCTTACAGCTCTGATGTTGAGGGGGAAAGGTGGCTTTAAATGCACTGATTTACTGGGATATGTGATTTCTTTCTTAACCAATCAGATTCTTTTTAAAAAATAAGAGTCACGGGGAAAAGTCATGTTAAATACCAGGTTGGCACTGAGAGAGGGCTAAAATAAAGAATTTTTTTTTAAAAAAAAATCTTTTTGTAGGCTATCTAATCAAGTTGTAGTTTGTGGTTCTTGAAGAAGATGGGGTTGAGTGTCTTTTAAAGACTGACTGAATGCAGTTTAGAGACAGTAACACTGGCTGCTCCAGAATCTTTGCTTCAAAAGCTGGGCATTTAAAGCCACAAACTCTCATTAAAGAAACAATATTAGAGGGTTGCCTTAGGTTTGTGTCATGTTTATTTTTTCTTCATTTATTCCTGGTCAGTGTATGCTCATTTGAATTGGGGTTTTTTTGTTATTTTAATGGGTTCTTTTAAACTTTTATTTGATGCATGTCTCCAAGCCAATATAAAGGGCCTGTTAGCTGTGAAAAGTCTAATGAGTTGTGCAAATTCTGTGCACAGCCTTAAATTTGTTTTACACTTGTGTATGTTTAGAGCCCTAAATTGCACAGACCCAGAGCTCTTTCTTTCAGGTCTGTCACTACATTTGTAGCTCCAAACTTGCGTATTTTTTACTTAAATAATATTTTGTGCTTCAATTCAAACCTCAAAATACTGAAGGCTGTGAATGCAGTCTGGATTCTGATTGATAACTGGGATTATTTATTTTAACAGTACAATTGTCCAACAGAGAATGTGGATCTCCAGGGAAGAACTGCTCTTCATGATGCAGGTGAAGGGGTTTGCTTTGCTGGTAACTGTATGGAAATGAAGATTTAATTAATGGGTTTACTTCCAGATGGGCTGAATTCTTCTCTTTTAATTTTGGTGACCGTAGGAGGAGAGAGTTTTACATTGCCTTGACATTTGTCTTCAATAATGAACTTAACAGTCTTAGGGAGCCTGGAGGCCTGAGATGAAATTGGAAATTGAGTAAAATCTCCAAGTATCAGCAGCAGAGTTTTAGGGGAGTGCTGAGGGGGTTAAGCCCCCTTTGCTCTGGGTTTTCTGCACCCTGCTCATGCTGCAGTGCTGGCACAGGAGGGTCTGATTTCTTTTGGGTGCCTTGGCTGGTGTGAGAGCTGAGCCCTGCAGCCTTGTCAGGCCTTAACTCAGCCATGGGCATTTTGGTGGAACAGAGAGAGCCAGGGATGTGCTGGAGCCTGCCCAGCTGCTCTCCCTGCTGTCAGTGTCAGCTCCTCCCTGCTCTCTCCCCAGCCATGTCCGACTGCTCCGCCAGCATCCAGCTGCTCTGCGACCACGGCGCCGCCGTCAACTCCAGGGACGGGGTAAGGGGCTGCCCCCCTCCTCCTCCTCCTCCTCCTCCTCCTCCTCCTCCTCCTCCTCCTCCTCCTGCCCAGGCCCTGCTGGGCTCCCTCAGCCTCCTCACCCTGTCCCCTTTGTCCCCCAGGACGGGAGGACACCGCTGGTGCTGGCCACCCAGATGTGTCGCCCTGCGGTCTGCCAGCTGCTGATAGACAGGGGGGCCGATGTCAATGCCAGGGACAAGCAGAGCAGGTGAGGGGCACCGTTCTCTGGGCCTGGAATTCCTGCAGGGCATTGCTGGGCTTCCTGCTGGCCTGTGAGGGACAGCTGCCCCTTGGCAGAATAAATGTGCCAAGGCTGGGGGAAGAGACCCTGGGGTTTGGTTCAGAAGTGGATCTGCCAGTTCAGCACAGCAGATGAACCTGGCCCTTTGTCCTGCTCCTGCTTGCATCCAGAACGTTCCCAGGCTGGTTCTGGAACCTGCACTTGGCCATTTGAAGGTCCAAAGCAGCCTTTGGGATCAATGTGCACAATGGGCCATGGCAAAAGTGCTGCCCTGGCAAGGAGTCCTGAGTCCACTGGAGCTCCCAAGGGACCTTGAGCTGTCTATTCCTGGGGTCAGGGGAGGGGAGTTCTGTTTGGAGCTGCTGCTTTTGCCAGTTATTTCTTGGAGAATTCCTCCATGACATGAGGCTGCTTGGGACAAAGCCTGGCTGCTCACACTGCACGTCCTGCAGTTGGGAAGTGTTTGGGGAAGCACTGCCAGGGCTCCCAGGCACCCCCCTCTCCAAACCTTGTCTAAACTCCTTGCCTGGTGTTTGTTGTGTCTGTTGAGATTTGTATCTGGTAGAGGAAACCAAAGTCATGGGAATTCTGCAAACACGGGGTGACTTCCAAAGTCTGTGCTGGTTTCATGGAAATACTGTTATGATGGTGGCTTTGTTTGCCTTTTCACAAATATTTAAACATTGCCCGAGTGACTTTTGAAAGCTGTTTCCTCTGTGGGCAGAGGGAAGGTGCCTTGGCTGGAGTTCCTGTGATTGGACAGGGTTAGCTGTGTGCAGGATGCTCTGTGCTGTCTCCATCCATCCCTCTCCCACCCCAGGACTGCCCTGATGCTGGGCTGTGAGTATGGCTGCAAGGATGCCGTGGAGGTGCTGCTCAGGAATGGTGCAGATGTAGCTCTGACCGATGGCTTTGGGCATGACTGTGCTTACTATGCCAGGATTGGGGACAACATTGACATTTTGGCTTTGATAAAAGCAGCTGTGGAGGACTCCAGCAGAGGTAGGAGGAACCCTCAGCACCTTCCTTTGGGTGGAGCTGTGTCCCTACCCCCGTGTCTCCAGGAGCTGTTCTGAAGGGCCCAAAGGTCCCAAACTGCCTGTCTGGGAGGGGAAGGACAGTTTTTGGGGTTTTAAGGGGGTTGCAGGCTCTGATGCCTTGAGGGCATAACAGTATTGATCATGGGAGTTATTTACCCCTATTTATAGCAATAACCTTTATTTTGCAGAAATAAATAGCCCTTTACTTTATAGAAAACCTTGTGGATGTTCCCATGTTGGATTAATTGGGGGTGTGGTGAGCTATTTTTTGAAATGCCCTCCCAGGGTGGGAAGGGGACAGGATTAGCTGAATGTGTGGCGTTGTTGCATGACTCTGAATGAAATGCCCTTTGTAACTCCCTGGTTTTGTGGTGTTTTTTTTAGGAAGAGACAGCATGAAGAGAGGACAGGCCGAGCAGAAGGTACTTGCTGGGGCCATGTGTCCCTGAGGTGTTTGAGAGGGGGGTCACTTGTTGGGGTGACCCCTGTCCCAGTGGGAATTGGGGAGGCTGGGGTGGGCTCAGGGGTGTAAAGGAATGTTCTCCTGCTGCACTGACAGGTCACCAGCGTGTCCCAGAAGTGGGGCCGGGGCTTTGGAGCACAGGAGGAGCTCAGAGTGTTCCAGAAGGAGCCCAGCACTCAGGTGGGTGGGGAGGAGCCTGTGGATTCCCACAGGGATAATGAGCCACAGGCACTAAAGGCAAGCTGAGCTGCTGAAGTGAGCACTAATGATCCCATCTGCAAAGGTCATGTATTGCTGTTTACTTAAAGCCTAATTGCATGATGTGGAGTGTGGCAATTATGCAGATGAGCTGTAAACTTTCTCAGGAAAAAACTGCACTTTTTTTTGGGTAATAAATAGTTGGAAGTGTCCCTGTCTTAACCTTTCCTACCTCTTAACCTTCTGCCTCTGCAGTAAAATCAGTCACAAATGAGGAAGATTTCTTTTTTTAACATTCTCGAGAGATGTATGTTTGTGTCATGCTAAAAATAATCTGTGTCATAATTGTTCTACTCACCAGCATTCATTTTCCCATCTCATTCCCATGTCCTTGCAGTTTTCAAAATGCTAGGCAGGGCTTGGAGTCCTCAGTAGCTGTTCAGTCTCTTGGTTCAGAGTCTTTACCTTTCCCACTGTGTGTGTAGTGTGGGGAAGTCTTTGTTTTTTGATTTCACATTTTACTTTTAAGGACTTGGAGTTGGAAAACCAAGATCTGAAAGATCGAATGCGAGAAGTGCAGGAGGAGCAGAGGATGCTGCTGGACAGGATCAGTGGGTTACAGCTGCAGCTGAGTGAGGTAAAGCAAGGCTTGGAACAGGCTGGAACTCTGGGACAGCCAGCTGCTGCTGCCAGGAAAGCACATGCAACTAGGGTGTGCTGTCCATTGCTTTCCTGGGAATCACTGCAGTGTGGGTCGCTCATTTTCTGCTGGAAAAGCCTTTGGTTTGTGGTTACACTGGAATTGTGAGGGGGCTGATGCACTGTCCTTCCCTGGCACCCAGAAATTTGAGCAGCATTTGTGGCTCTGCCTCCCAGTGCAGCTGAGCCATGGGCTGCTCTGGAGGGCTGGAATTTGGAATCTGCTGAACTTCATCTCTCTGTTAAATGCAGGTGGTGTGTGGCAGGGCTTTGTCATCAGCTGATTTTCCAGCTGTTACTGGAAGTGGAAGCACACAGAAAAAAAAAAAATCTTCAATTGGCAAGAAAACAAAGCCAAAGGTTTTCACCAGAAGTTTCTCACCCAAATTTGAAACGTTGATAAAAAAAAAAAAAAAAAAATCCCTCTTTTTGGAGATATAAGTGTGACCAGTGGAAAAAAATATAAAGAGGATTTTTTGTTGTTTTTTTTGCTTTGTGAGCTCCTTAAACATCATTGAGAAAATGATTTGGGGGGGATTTTTTTTTTTTTTGTTATCTCTGCAGGAGCAAATGTTTGCAGATGATCTTGAGAATGAGGTAGGATGTGTCACCTGCAGGTGTAACAGGACTGGGGAGCAGGGGAAGCAACTCTCTCTTTTATTTCCTCTGCACTTTTAGATGCATTACTTAAAAGCTACCTAAAAATGCCAAATGAAGTATCTACTGCTCTGGATCAGTTTGTGCAGCTCCTCAGCATTTCTGTTACCACAAATAATTATCATTCCCATGGCTCCTTTAAGGCACACTTAGGATATTCAGCACACTGATAATATTAAGCATCTCTGTAGTGACTTTCAGTAATGCAAGACTAACAAATATGAATTAATTAAACAGTAGCAGCTTATGTTGGTGCCTGTTCTTGACTCATTCTTCAAGACTCCTCCTGTAGAGGAGCAGTCTTGAAGAAGAACTCCAGAAGCAAAAAAAAAAAAAATAAAAATAGGGATTCTTTCGGTGCTGATCTTGGTTGAAGCTCTGTCTAAACTCCTTTAAAAGTTACTTGAGGTTTTTCAAACCTGTCCATTCTTGTGGCTTTGGCTATGTGGCACTCCTTCTCTTTCAGAAAGATGAGTTGAAGAAAATCCTGACTACCAAGGAAAAGCAGCAGGAAGAAAGTTTAAGGACTATTGAAGCTCTCAAAGCTAAACTCAAGTATTATGAAGTATGTTGAGTAATTTGAAATGGGATATAGCAATTGATATTTGCAGTAGGAAGTACTTCAGCATTTTCAATTGCTGAAACTGCTGAATGGTTATCTCATTGCAAAAGCTCTCCCTGCCCCTTCACCCCTAGTTTAACACAGAGCAGAAATTTAAAATGAGTTTTCAGCTTTGCTTTTGTTTCTTGCTCTTTGATTTTAGGGCGACTCTGCGGGGTCTGGAGGTAACTTTGGAAATAGTAAGTACAATTTTAATTGTTAGAGCTTGCTGTACATGATGGGTGTTAGAATACAGGGAAAAAGGGGGTTTTGGTCATCTCACTGCTGGTGTGAAATGCAGGCAGGCCTCGTGCCCAGCCCTGAGCCCCCCGAGCAGAGCTGTGTTTGTAGCAGCTGCCAGGGCACCTCAGATCAGTCTCCCAGGAGCGCCTGGCCTTGGGAAATGTGCCTGGGGACTCTGCTGTGTCCTCTGCTAACATGAAAAACGAGCTGGGCAGGTCCATGAGGGATGGGAGCTGTCCTTCCCACCCCTCCAAGCCCAGCAGTGTCCCTGCCTGGCTGAGGGGAGCAGCTGTGGCAGGGTCAGAGCTGCAGCACAGCAGCTTTCACTCCCAGCACGCGGCCTGAGCTCCCACTTGTGTCAGGAACAAACCCATTTGCAGGAGCTGCAGCCTCCTGCACCCAGCCCAGCTGCAGGCCTGCTTGCACTTGTGTAGCACAAGGGCTCTTGACAGATTCGAGGGTATTTGGAGTGTTTGGCTGCCTGGCAGGAGGAGTTGTGGATGTGGAGTGCAGGGGATGCTCTCCCTGCTGTGCTCGCACGCAGACATGAGCTGGGCAAGCTGCCAGCTCTGACCCCTCTGCAGGACCAGAACCCAGCCTGGCAAACCACTTCTCTCCTCCTCCTTTGGAGGACTTTGGCCAGGCTTCCTGTGAAGATTAATTAAGTAGAAGTTGTTTTAATAACAAGTGCTTAAACACCAGCCTTCAGCCTGGTGTGACCCCAGTGACCAGAATAAAGCTCGGCAGGAAAATCAGTGTTCTTGTGATTGTGTTACTGTTTTTAACCAGAGCCTAAACACTGTTTGCTTTGTAAATCCAGGAAAAGAAGATTTATTACTTAAACAAGGCCAAGCATTTGCAGTGGAATCCCAGGTAATAAATATTTTACCACTGGAAGAACTCTGAGATGGTCGTGCTGGGAAAGCCAAACATGCTTATAACTGTCTGTTTATTGAGCATTGCTTCTGAACAGACAGTTTTGAGGAATTCTTGCTTTTCCATGTTTATTTTTAACTGTGGGTGCCCTCTAGAGTCCTGTCTGTGACAGGGCTGTAAATGCTGGCAGCTGCTGGGTCTGTCGTGGGCTCTCTTAAATGTGTTTTACACAGTCACTCTGTAAACTGGGGATTCATCTCCATCACATCTTTCTCATTTAAATTCAGCTAATATTTGAAGATTTCATTTTTCTGCCTGCTAGATGATCATTCCCTGACAATTTTGTTTGATAGCTATCAGCCTTTGAAAGCAACAATTTGGGTATGAACAAGGTCCAGCAGACCCTTGGGGTGGAATGAGATGGTCTTTAAGGTCCCTTCCAACCCAAACCCTTCTAGAATTCCAAGTGACTGCATTCCTCAGTCCTCTCAGCAAGAAGAGTTTGTTAACCACGGCATTCTCTGCTCTGATTCCTTATAAAATTATTTTCACACACTTGAGGGATGGGAGCAATATCTTAATGAATTAAATTTGTTCTAGCAGATGAGTGATTAAATATGAATGCAGAACAAGGGAAGTGGATTTAATGCATTATACCTGCCCCTCTAGGCTTTGATGGGATGGTGGGAAGGGATTGTTCCCTGGGGAGGGCTGGGATGGAATTCCCAGAGCAGCTGTGGCTGCCCCTGCATCCCTGGCAGTGCCAAGGCCAGGCTGGACATTGGGGCTGGGACAGTGGGAGGTGTCCCTGCTCTTTTGGGCAGGGGTGGGACTGGATGGGCTTAAAGATCCCTTCCAACCCAAACCACTCCATGAGTGGAAGCAGTAATGTAGAGCTATATTCGAGATTTTTGCTGTTGAAAGCTGAAATACCTTTTCTCTAATAGGGACAAGAATAACTTAGTGGGGGGAAAAAAAAGAAATCTCTTGTACAAGTTACATTCAGATCAGCTGGATTTCAGACAGTTCCCATATTATTTAATAAGTAATAAACACGTGTATGTGAGCTATCAGAACTGTGAACTTTGATTTTTTTTTTTTTTTTGTGCCAATTTCAGTCCAGGTCCATGCTGAGGCCCCTGGAGCTCTCCCTGCCTACCCAGTCCCCCAGCTCAGAGAAGGAAAGTTTGAAGAAAGAGCTGGAGAGCCTGAGGAGCTGCTTTGGTGCAGCCAAGGAGGAGATCAGCAAGCTGCAGAGGGAGCTGTCCCTGAAGGCCTCCGAGTGCAGGGCTCTGGCCTCCGAGTGCCAGAGGACCAAGGCAGAGTCCGACAGCCAGGTCAGGCAGCTGGAGGATGCTCTCAAGGACGTGCAGAAGAGAATGTTTGACTCTGAGGGCAAAGTGAAGCAGATGCAGAGCCACTTCCTGGCCCTGAAGGACCACCTGACCAACGAGGTGGCCTCGGGGAGCACCAAGGCCACGGAGGAGCTGAAGGAGCAGCTGCGGGAGATGAAAACCAAGTACGAGGGGGCCTCTGCTGAGGTGGGGAAACTGAGGAACCAGATCAGGCAGAACGAACTGCTGGTGGCAGAGTTCCAGAGGGACGAGGGGAGGCTGGTGGAGGAAAACAAAAGGTTGCAGAAGGAGCTTGTGAAGTTGGAGATGGAGAGAGATAAAAGGGACAGGAACGTGACGGAGTTGGAAGGGCAGCTCAGAGAGGCTGCAGCCAAATTGGCCCGGTCTGTGAGCGCAGAGGAGTTTGAGAACATGAAGAGCTTGCTGACAAACGAGGTGGATGAGAAGGCAAGGAGATTAGCAGAGGTGCAGGGGGAGCGGGAGAAGCTGCAGGCAGAGGTTGTGCTGCTACAGAGGGAGTCTGAGAGTCAGAGAGCTCAGCTGGCACAGCGTGTGAAGCCAGAAGAGCACGAGCAAATGAGGAGTGGGTTTGAGCAGAGGAAAGAGGAGCTGGGGAAGGCAATTTCTGAGCTATCACAGAAGAACGAGACACTGCAGAAGGAACTTGAAAGATTGCAGGCTGATAACAAGGTGCTGAAGCAGCAAGTCCAAATGCTAAAAACTGAAATTAAAAGCCAGAATGTGCCTTTAAAAATTCATGAGGAGTTGAAGAAAACAAACGATCTGGCTGTGGGTGACCTGACAAAAAAGCTTTTTGAAATAACAAAGAAGTACAATGAAAGCAAAGCAGAAGCTGAAAAGTTGCTGGCAGAGAAGAATGACTTAAGTGAGAATATCAGCCACTTCCAAGCTGCGTACCTGTCTCCAGAGCAGCACAAGAAAGAGGTGGAAGCTTTAAAAGCTAATGGGATTGAGCTTGAAAAGCAGCTTGCTGAGCTTCAGAAGAAATACGAGGAGGAGCAAGCAAAAGTGGGCAAACTGGAGACTGAGAACACAGGCCTGAGGGAGACCCTGAGGGATCAGTACGTGCTGGCCACCACGCACGAGGAGGTCAAAACTGTCCTGAACAGCACCCTGGAAAAGACCAATGGGGAGCTGTCAGAGCTGAAGGGCAAAATTGGAGAGATAAAGCAAGAGTTCCTGAGGGTAAATGAAGAAAACGGAGCTTTAAAGAATAAGGTGAAACTCCTGCAGAACCAATTGAAAACGGAGTACATAAGTTTAAAAGATCATGAAGCCACGGTAAATACTTTAAATAAAAGCGTGCAAGAGCTGCAGGAGAACAATGCTGCCATTAGGGCTCAGCACAAGAGGGGGCAAGAGGAAATCTCACAGTTGCACGCAGAAATTGAAGCCCAGAAGAAGGAACTGGACACAATTCAAGAGTGCATCAAGTCCAAATACGCCCCGGTGGCCTCCTTTGAGGACAGAGAGCAGAGCTTTGAAGCCACAGTGAAGGAACTGAGGGCACAGCTGCAGGAGCAGGAGCAGAGGTGCAGAGAGAGCCAGGAGGAAGCGCAGAGGTGCAGGGAGGAGAACGAGAAGCTCAGGGGTGGGGTCCTGTCCATCCAGAGTGACCTGCAGCAGAACTACGTCCTGGCAGAGAGATCCCACGAGCTGGAGCGGCTGTGTGCCCGCAGCATGCAGGAGCTCAACCAGCAGCTGAGGGCTCTGCTGAGGAAGCACACGGGGCAGGAGGGGCAGCAGGAGCAGCCCCTGGCCCAGCAGCTCCCGGCAGAGCAGGTGGAGGCCCTGAGGGAGGCTCTGGCTCGCACTGTGGAGGAGCTGCAGGAGGCCCTGGGCAGGAAGGAGGAATGCTATGACAGGGAGAGGCTGCGAGTCAGGGAGCTGCAGCAGGAGCTGGCTGAGCTGAGGGAGGCCTCGGTGCCTCTGGTGGAACACACCCAGCTGAAGGCGGTGCTGGAGGGGGAAATCACGGCCGTCAAGTCCAGCCTGAAGGAAAAGGAGGCAGAAAGCCAAGCCAAGAGCGAGGAGGTGCTGAGGCTGCAGGCAGAGCTGCGGCTGAGCCAGCAGGCCTTGGCAGAGCTGCAGAGCCAGGAGGTGGTGGCCGTGGCAGAGTACAGCTCCATGAAGAGTGCCCTGGAGGCCCAGGTCAGCAGCATGGCTGGCCACTTGGCCAGCATGAGCCAGAGGTACGAGCAGGCCTGTGAGGAGGCTCAGCAGGCCAGGAGGAGCGAGCTGAACCTCAAGGACGAGAAGGAGCTGCTCCAGCTGCGCAGCTGCAGCATCGAGCAGGAGATCAAGGACCAGAAGGAAAGGTGTGACAAGTCACTGACAACCATTATTGACCTGCAGAAGAGGATCCAGGAGTCTGCAAAGCAGGTGGAAGCCAAGGACAACAAGGTGAGGTCTGAGGTTTGTGCTCCTGCTGCTCTCGGCTCAGCACTCAGGGACTGGCTGCAGCTCCTGAGGTGTTCCAGCACCACCCAGGGCTGGCCCAAAGCAGCTCAAGTCCTGATTTTGCATCATGCAAAGTTTTTCCAGTCCCTTACATGTCCTGGATGTTGTGTAGTATTTAAATTCAGTTAAAGTGTCAGACTTGTGGGGATATCAGCTCCTCCTTCCACTGCAGCTGTGTTTGTTGGGCATCTCTGACTTGCCTTCTGAAGGTTCACTGTTCTTCCTAGAAGTTAGACCTGGAATATCCTTAGATCCTCCCATTTTTCAGTCCCTCATGTCACTGCTGAGCTGCAGGGTCTGTACCTGGCACACCCCTGTGCCAGGGAGCACAATGGGAAGCAGCGTGTCAGGAAAGGAAAGTCCTCCCTCAGCAAGCTGGGACAAACACCCTTCAGTGCTTGCTGGGCTTCATCAGACTTGAAAGAATGTCAAAGAACAGTTTGCAGTGAGGCATCCTTAAATGGTGTTTTCTGTGGGTGTTTTTTTCCTAAAGATAACAGAGCTGCTGAATGACGTGGAGCGGTTAAAGCAGGCTCTCAACGGCTTGTCCCAGCTGACATACACCACTGGGATCCCCTCCAAGAGGCACAACCAGCAGGTGGAACTGCTCCAGAGCCAAGTGAAAACACTCCAGCAGCAGCTGGCTGTAAGTGCTCACACAAGGTGTTGTCTGACGTGCAGTAGCATTGCTTAATTCCTTGTATAAACAGGGAAATCTGGATGTGCCTGCTGGAGCAGGGGGTGGGACTGCAGCCTCACTTCACAAGTGCACTATCCATTATTTTCTTGGGGTTTTTTTTTCCCCCTGAGTCGTTGCTTCTCTGTAAATTTTTTCTGCTTTCCTCTTCAGTTTGAGTTGCAACACTTGGCAGCTTTTCCAGATAAAAAGGATATGAGCAAAGTAGGAGAATTGGTGCTTATGGGATACCCTGCTGTGATCCTGCCAATACATTTCTGAATGCAGGCTCAGTCAGTTCTTACAACCACGTATTTTATCCTCACCTTGAAAGGGTGAGGTGGTGATTTCTTTATGGCCTGGACTTGTTCCTTTGCCTGCAAGCCCTGAAGCACTGACAGAGCAGGGGACACATCCTGAGTGCTGGGATTTTGTGCACACTTCTGTGGCTTCAGTGAAGCTCATTGTTAAAGCTGTGTCTGAGCAAAGTGAGTTCTGCTCCTGCTCAGATTCACAGATGCATCTATCAGAGTATTTGCAGGGTTGGTTCTTATAAGACAAAGTGTTCTAAAATGGGATGGGTTTAAGCAAATAGCTGATGCTGGTGGTGAAGCAAGTGTGCAGGGGCAGGACTTGGGCTCTGCTGGTCCCTTCCAGCTCAGGATTTTCTGTGATCTCAGCTCCTGGCTGCCTTCCAGCAAAAGAGCGGTGACTTTTTCCTTCATTAGTGGAGGGGATAAAGCTTTTTAACCTGGAAATTCAGCCTTGGTTGGTGTGGCGGTGCAGAGGGCTGGGAGGGGCAGGAGCAGAGCTCAGAGGGGTGGGGAGTTGAGCTGCTGTCCCTGTTGTGTCCCCTAGGATGCCAAACGGCAGCACCAGGAGGTGGTCTCGGTGTACCGCACGCACCTGCTGAGCGCCGTGCAGGTGAGGTGCAGCAGCCATCCCCCGCGGCTGGCAGGGGCTGGGGGGTCCCCAGCAGGGCCTGGGGGGTGCCCAGAGGGGTGTTTCGGTGTTGGTGACGAGTGTTTGTCCCCCAGGGTCACATGGATGAAGATGTGCAGGCTGCCCTGCTGCAGATCATCCGCATGAGGCAGGGCCTGGTGTGCTGAGGGGCTCCTGCCGTGCCCGGGTGCTGTGCCTGTGGCACCCCTCAGGGGCTCGCTGCATTAGTCATGCTGATAAAGCTGCTGTCACAGCCTCCCAGTACAAAACACCTCTCAAAGCTGAAGCGTTTTCTTCTCGTAGAACACTAAACCAGGGCTGTGGCGTTTCAGGCCTGACGCTTTTCTCGTGAGATGGAGAGAAGGTATGGAACACCTTTTAAAGCTGGCAAAATGATGACATGGAGCTTAAATTATTCTCATGTCTGATTGACCACTTGTTAAAGCAGGACCTGTACCCAGAAGCTCCAGCTGATCCTTGAACTTGAACTCTCATGGGATGGTTAAAAATAAACGGTGCACAGGAGTGTGGCTGAGTGTTGTAGCTGTGCATGTCCCTTAATGATTAAGAGAAAGTGGCTCATTTGTCACACTGGCTGAGCAGGATGTGCTGTGACACACACAGGAAGGAGTTTCAGTGTCTCTTGTAACTTGGCTGGCCGAGTTACAGCCTTTATTTAATATATAAGCTTAAGATTTAGTGCCTTTGCTTCTACAAGACTTAAGAAAGTCAGGTTTTCCATCCAAACACTAACACTCCCCCCCTCCCTCGCCCCAAACTGTTCCTGAATGCTTCAATCCTGACTCCTGCAGAGTGGGGCTGCTTTGGGGAGCAGCAGCTGCATCCCAGTGCCACGGTCCTGCTGCTGCACAATTCCTTTCCTCATCAGGGTGGGACTGAGCAGCTCATTGGGGCCGTTCAGGTTCTGGATTTTCAAACACCAGCTCGTGGAAGTCTGAGCTGTAAATGATGTGCTTTCATCTTATTTATGTGGGAAGGTGTCAGTAGTGAGGATTTAATGAAAGGAGAATTTTTAATTGCTGCAATCTCTCCATGAAACGAGGCTTCGTTTTTTAACTGAAGGATGGTTTCCATAAAGAAGTTTTATGGAAAAAGAAAAACCATGAAATTTGTTACTGTTCAAGGGAAGTCTTTGAAAAACGAGCCTGTTAACGAATGGGGCTGTTTAAATTGAGCACCAGTGAGTGCTGACCTCAGTCTGCTTTTTAAAAGCCTTTGCTGATAACCACCAAGGGGGAATGTGGCACATCCTGATGCAGAAAAGCCAAACTTCCTCTCCATGTTCCTGAAAAATGAGGGCTGAAGTCAGAGTTCCCAGCTTGGTGTTGTTTGGGCTCCCCCAACTGCCCCCCCAGGCCTTGGGCTCCTTTTTTTACAGTAGAGTTGTGTTTATCTCCCTTTTTTCTCCCTTCTTGGGCAGAGTCTTGTAGGATTGAAGAGGCCACGTGAAGGCTCCAGACAGTGATGGATGTGCAGGACAGTTTTTTATATAGAAATACCCTTAATATATTTACTAAATACGTGTCTGTAGTAAAACAGCAGACTGCTGCTGCTTTCCTTTAGTTTCTTAGAGGACTATTACAGAAAACATCTCAGAGTAAAGAGTTACTTTTTAGCCAAATTCTTTTATGATTGCATTACTTGAAACTTACCGGAGAGAGGATTTGTTTTGTTGTACTAACTGGCCTATTTTGATACTGTGTTTCCTTACCCAGGGAATTCTAGGTATGTTTTTTTTTCTAAATCTCTCCCATATTACAACATCAATAAAACGGTTTCTTCTTTTTTTTGTATTGTAGTTGTCAATTCTTTTGAAGGTAAAGAAATATCAGTAGAGTTTTGAGCTTTAATGGGTGTGGGTTGTGTAAATCCTGGGAAAAGGGGATGGGATGAACAAGGCAAAGCTGTCCCCTCCCCGGGGGAGGTTCCAGCTCCATGGCCAGGAGTGAGGGGAGGAAATGGGAGGTCACCAGAAAGTCAAAAGCCACCAGAGAGGCCCCAGCGTCCCCTGGAGCAGCAGCGCCACATTAACGAGGTAATGGAGCCTGGAGCTGCTGTTGGCACCAGGTTCTGTTGTGTAACAGCTCCCTGGAAAGGGAATTTTGCTTTTTTGTCTTGAGGAGCTGCCTGGGAATGCTGGGAGCTTGGAGTTTACTGCTTTTGTCATCTCGTGCCTGTGTTGCTCTGCCAACTCAGAAAATTACCTTTTAATAGGAAGGCCATAGACGTAATTGTCACAGCCATTAGGTCAGATGGATTTCACAGGAAGAGAAAAAGATGTTGAGCGTTTAAGGGCCATTAAATTGTGCAGGTTTTCATTGGTGGGCTGCAGCCTCCGAGGCTGCACGACGCCGGCAGGGATATTTATTTTTACATTTGCAGAGCAGGGGAGGGAATACACTGCTAAGGAAAATAGGACATGGAAATGGGCTGGTTTTCCACTTGGTGAACAGCTAGTTTTATTTCATAATAATTAGTTTTACACTTCATTAAGTGATGGGGGTTTTGGTTATATACTTTAAGAATACAGCGAAGAAGATTTAAAAATTCTCAGCAGGGCATCGAGTTACAGTTTTCTAATGTAATGAGGAATTGCAGAGGGAGGTGGGATCTGTCTGAGGAGGATCAGGAGTGGGAGAAGAACTGGAGTGAGTTCAGAGACACCTCTGCTTGCCCTTGTCTCCCTGTCCAGCTCGCTGGGGTTTGGGAGGCTCTGTCCCAGGGGACAAACGAGTGAGACGTGCTGCAGGATCTCAGTTCCTGTGGGAGGAGGGACACAAGCTGGACATTCAGGAGTGGTTTCTCCTGCTGGTGTTGGAAGGAGCTCCAGCCCAGCCCAGGCAGCACCTCTGGGTGCTGGGGGGAGAAATGGGGCATTGGAGGCTCTGGCAGGGCATTGCAGGGGAGGGTTTGGCTGCAGAGTTCAGGTGCAGCAGCTCCTGCAGGGCTTCAGCAGCTGATTTTACAGGAGCCAGGAGTCCCAGCATGAGCATGGCATTCCCAGGGTGCTGTCCATGTTTTTGGCATTCCCAGGGGTGCTGTCCACGTTCTCCTGGCATTCCCAGGGGTGATATCCATGTTTTTGGCATTCCCAGGGGTGCTGTCCACGTTCTCCTGGCATTCCCAGGGGTGATATCCATATTTTTGGCATTCCCAGGGGTGCTGTCCATGTTTTTGGCATTCCCAGGGATGCTGGCCACGTTCTCCTGGCATTCCCAGGGGTGATATCCATGTTTTTGGCATTCCCAGGGGTGCTGGCCACGTTCAGAGGGCAGGGTTGGATGGGATGTTGGGGAGGAACAAAACCTTCTCCGGTCACCTTTGCAGCATCTCCAGTGCGATGGATCGGGGCTCCAGGGACACATTTGGAAGTAAATTGCATGGAACAAATAAAGCAATCTGTTCCTGAAGCACTGCTGTGCCTCTAGAAACACCAGCACTCACTGACTGCTGGGCATCTTTAAGGGTATTTTAATCTGTTCTCTTTGGGTTCTTGCCTTTCTTTAAGGTCAGCTGAGCAAACCTCACCCAGCACTGTGGGGGTGTCTGTGCTCAATCCCTGCAGCTGCACGGGGGGATGCTCCAAATCCTCCTTGGAAAAGGCTCTGGTGGCCCCAAATCTGAGCTCTGGTGGCAGCTGGAGCAGGGCCCTGGCCCGGAGCAATCAGGGAAAAGTCCCTTTGGAGCCACTTTAGGCAGCGTGTCCCTGTTCCAGGTGTGTTTGGGGCCCTGTTCCAGGTGTGTTTGGGGCCCTGTTCCAGGTGTGTTTGGGACTCTGTTCCAGGTGTGTTTGGGGATTTGTTCCTGGTGTGTCTGCTCCTCTGTTCCCAGTGTGTTTGGGGCCCTGTTCCAGGTGGTTTTGGGGCCCTGTTCCAGGTGCTTTTGGGGCTCTGTTCCAGGTGCTTTTGGGGCCCTGTTCCAGGTATTTCTGGCCCTGTGTTTGGGATCACCGGGGTTCAAATCCCTCTGTCTCCTGTCGGTGCCTTTCTGGAGCAGCTGGCAGGGGCAGTGCCCGTGGGGTCAGAGCAGGGCCCTGCTTGGCTGGAGCAGGGTGAGGACAGAGGTGAGGACAGAGGTCACTGCCCTGGCACGGGGCCTGCCAGGGCAAAGTTGATGTGCCAACCCTTGGGAATGTGTTTGAACTGGCTCGGGGACTTTGACTGATCAGCACTTCTGGGCTCCACTTCCAGCATTTCCATCCTGGGTCAGCACCTGACAGCAGAAGGGTGATGAAAACACTGACAAGGGCTCTCCAGGCTCACCCCTCTCTGGCTGTTGGGTCACAAACTGCTCTGATTTCTGCTCTCAGCCCTCTGAGGTGATGTTTCTCTGCAGGTTTGGGGTATTCAGGTGTCCTTTTTGGGGCCAGGAGGGCTCTGTGATCTAGGAAAGATCAAAACTAGCGGGGGGTAGACCTGGCCCAGCAAATCTGCTCTTCCAGCAGTGGGGGGAGAAGGATCTGGCTCATCCCAGCTCCTGCCAGATCCTCCTCTGGAAGCTGCAGGTTCCTCGGGTGGTTTCAGAGGCTTTTAATTGCTGTGTACTCCGCAGCTCCTGCCTGCAGGCTCTGCCAGAGCTGCTGCTCTGCCCTGTGGCTCCTCCAGCTCTCCCTGCTGCCATCCCTGAGGGCCAGAGCTCTCTGCAGCGAGTCAGGAACTGCACCAGGGCAGGGGAGGGAGTGCCAGGCTCTGGCTCTGCCCCCAAAACCCTTCCCAGGAATGTGCTTATCTGCTGCATTCCCAGCTGGGGCAGGAGCCTGTGTTCCTGATGAAATCGAGATGCCCAGGAGAGGTTACAAACGCTGCTCAGGGATTCTGCTTGGGCTACAAGAAGGTGTAACATTACCTGTGTCAGCTGGATGCCTCCGGGGGCAAAGTGTGGAGCACTGAGTGCCAGGGCACAGGGAATGGCTTCCCACTGCCAGAGGGCAGGGATGGATGGGATCTTGGGAGGGAATTGCTCCCTGGGAGGAAGCCGTGCCTGCCCCTGGATCCCTGAAGTGTCCCAGGCCCGGTTGGATGGAGCTTGGAGCAGCCTCATCTCCCTGTGTCCTCCTGATGTCCAACCCAAACCTCCTCTCCTTCAGCTTGAGGCCATTCCCTCACCCTGTAGCACGTGTAATGCCTCAAATTGGCATGAAGGGCACGAAGGGGATTTCATTTCAAACCCATTTCAGTCCTCAGAACACCTGGGATCTGCCCTGGAAGGTGCAGAGCAGCAGCTGGCTCTGCTCTCTGCCAGCACCACCGGGCAGCGACCGCGTCACGCTGCTCGACAAGCCGCAGAAAAGGAGATTTCAGGCCGGCCCCGCTTCCCCCTTGCCTCCCCCCGGCCGTGGTTTGTCGGATCCCTCGGCAGCTCTGCCGTGCCGGGTTCAGCCCTGATTGGAAACACCACCGCGGCTTCATTACAAGCTCCGCGGCTTCCCTCGGCACTTAACATTCCCTACAAATTGTTTGCTCAACTCTGGCATCTCGCCTCGGAGGAATTGCTGTCATTTGAAGGTTTAAGTCAGCTCTTTGAGCCCTCACAACTGTAAATAAGAGGCTGCTTGGAGGAGAGCTGCTCCACCAGCACGTTCCCAGGCTCTCCCAGGGATCGGAGTGCCGGAATCCCTGTCACGCTCGTGTTAAAGAAACCCCAAACCTTGCCCTGGGAAAACTCATTTATAGAAATCAGTGAAATGAGTCGCTGTTTTTAGCCACATGTTCCTGGTTTTCCTTTTATTGCTTTAACATGTCTGCACTGGAGCAGTGCCCCGGGAGGCTGCGGGTGCCAGCTGCACACCTGGCCCGGGCCGGGAGAAGCCAGGGCTGCCCTTTCATCTGCAGCTCTCTGCTCTGATTGGAACCACGGCTTGGCCCCAGATCAGACACAGGGAGCTGAAAACCATCCTCGGAGCTGGCTCCTGGAGGAAGCCCTGCAAGGCTGGGGGGGTTAGGGGCAGGGTTTTTTGTGTTTTTTTTTTCCTTTTTGGAGCTGTTGTGTGGAGCTGATGTCCTGGCAGAGGCAGGAAACCATCGTGTACAATGTGGCAACCAGAGCTCGCAGGCAGCCCGGCCAAGGGCTGTAAATTATGGCTTTAATTTCTTGGTTTATGGGCTCTTGTTGACTGCAGATCAATAGGAAAAAGGTGCACGGAGCCACCTCTTTTAATTAAAATGCTGCTGGGCCTGGGCAGCAGTGAGGGCTGGGGAGGAGGGAGAGGAGGGGGTGCCTGGAGCAGCTGCTGGTTCCAGCGGGGTTTGTGTCCCTCTGTGCGCTGCTCCTGCTGTCCTGAGGCCAATTCCTCCAGGAGAACCGACCTCAGAGAACCATGGGACACCCTGAGCTGGGGGGGACCCGCAGGGATCACTGATCCAAGCCCTGGCCCTGCACAGCCCCCCAAAATCCCAGCCTGTGCCTGCTGCCCCTGGAGCTCCAGCAGCCTTGGGAAGGTCACCAATCCCCGGGGCTGGCTCCAGCCTGGGCTGTGTTTGCCTCCTCACATCCCCAGCCAGCTCACCTTCTTTTCCAGAGAACAAAACCACAGCGTGTTTCAGTGGAATCTTGTTTTAAAAGAACTCCAATTCCCCTTCACCCCAAACTCGGCACGCTTTCCCCGGGGCAGGATTTTGCCCCGAACAGGTGCAGCAATGTTTTTCTTTCCAAAGAATTTCCAAGAGCAGAATCTCCCATCTGTGCCAGAGCCTCTTTTCCTGCTCGTGGCCCTCTGACACGGCCCTAATTAAAGGCAGATATTAAACCCAAGCCCAGTTTATGTCCCATCATTCTTGGGAGAACGGCCCATCGCGTGAGATTGTTTGAAGTCTTCGTTAACCTTTAATCATTTGAGGCTGAGTCTGGCTTTGATTTTGCTGCAGGAAAAAAAAAAAGAAAAAAGAAAAAGGATATTTTGCAAATTCCTCAGGAAGGAAACATGCCAATCCTGCGGCATCTCTCATCGTGCTGGGAATGCTGTGCTTGGAATCCCTTTGGTGATAAAGCTGTGGAATGAAGGCTTGTTCCATTTCCTTGCTTGGGTTCTGTCTGTTCTGTCTGAGGTACCCAGCAGCAGAGCTGCCAAAGGGAATTCCTGCACCCATGGCTGTGTGCTGCAGCTCTGGGTCAGAGGGATGGCTCGGGGTGGGTCTCAGGCACGGAATCTCCTCAGAGCTAAGCTCTGCTGAGTGGGTACCTCAGGAACCACTTCCAGGTGTTGAGGGCAGCAGAACGAGGAACGTTCAACCCGCAGCACATTCCACGATCAACCCGGAGCCAAAAGCTCCTGGGCAGCCTCCCTGCTTGTTTGTTTTTCCCGGTGGGAGGTGCTGGCTGCCTGACACGGGGCTGGGAGAGCAGCCAGCCCCGGTGCCAGGGAGCCAGGGGAAGAATTCCCCGCTCCCACCCGGAGCGTGGAGGGGGAGCTGGGCCTGGCTCCAGGGCCTGGGAACAATCTGCCTGCCACAGAGGGCTTGGACCCGTGCCTGCAGCTGCTCCCTGCTCGTGCAAGGTGGGCCGGGAGCGTGTGCCCTCCTCACCCCAGCACCCTCCCAAAAACCCAGCTCTGCAGCACTCCCGCCTCCAGCACCCTTCAGCCCTGTGCCTGCACTTCCTTTTCACCACAGCTCCTTCCCCGGAGCCCTCCCAGCTGTTTCCTCCTGCACAGAAAGAGAAATAAACTCCCTGAGTTTAGCCCCCAGCGCTGCTGGAAGTGCTGTCAGCAGGGGCAGGCAGGGCAGGGAGGGGAAGGTGCTTCCAGCCCTTGCTGCTGGGAGAGGCTGAGCCTGCCCCGAGCAGGTGAAACCCCAGGCTGGGCACAGCTGGGCACAGCTCAGGGCCCGGTGCTGCCTGAGCCTTGGCCACTGGTGTGCAGCTGCAGTGCCAGCCAGGCTCAGAGCGGGCACATTCCCCTGAAATGGGTTCCCTAAAATGTTTCCCTGAAATGTTCTCCTTGAAACCTTCTCCCTTGAAATGTTCTCCCTGACACCTCTGCAATGTGTTCCCTGAAATGTTCTCCTTAGAACCTTCTCCTCCTTCCCTCTCCTTGCCTGGGCCACCTGCAGTGTGGGGCTGGGAGCAGGGTGGTGCTGGGGCAGGAGGAGCCCCACTGGGCTGGATTTGGGAGCTGGGGCTCTCCCTGCCCCGTCCTTCCCTGCTGGTGCCGGCCGGACCCTGCAGGAGCTCTCCCAGCCCTGGGCGGGCTTTGCCGTGGCCGTTCCTGCTGGGAGCGAGGTGGGATCAGCCCCCCATGCTCCCGCACCTCCCCTTCAGCTCTGCAGCTTCCAGAACCTTTATCCATCCCTGCTGAAAGAGCTGCGGGGGCTCCCTTGCTCCCCTCTCGGGCAGGGCTCCTGCTGCGGGGCTGGGAGGGCATTTCTGGCCTGGCTGAGGGGGTTTGGGTCGGTCTCCGGGCTCCCCAGGGGGATAAATTGTGGAACACGGGCTGTGATGGAGATTTGGGCAGGCTCAGGCTGAGGAGAGCTCTGTGCTGAGCCCCCCAAGCACGCACCGCCCTTTCCAGGGATGTGCTTTGGGGTTTGTTTCACCCTGGGGGTTCGCAGCTGATTGCGGGGACCCTTCCCGGGGAAAGGCTGGGCTGGGAGGGCTCAGCAGGGCTGGAATTCCGCGCTGGGAGATGCTGCCGCTTCCCACCCTCCGTCCTCCGGGAGGGAATCGCGCGGCCACCTGCAGATGGTGCCAGAGACGGCGACAAAGCGCGGCAGAGCTCGGAGCTGCTGCTCCGGGGGAATCCGGGGCCAAAGGAGGGGAAATGGGGAGGAAATCTGTCCCCGGAGGGTTCACGCCAGATCCCCGTTCCGTCCTGTCTCTGCAGGCTGGGCCAGGGGACCCCACGGGCCGCCCCTTCCTCCCTGAGCCCTTCAGTGGTTCTGTGTTTTGGCTGTTCCAGGAGCGTCTCCCCTGCTTTGGGGCATCCTGGGGGACACTCGCATTAATCTCCAGTCTCAGAGCCCCACAGGGGCTGAAATCCCCAGGGACAGCCCGGCAGGCTGTGGGGTTGCCCGGCAGGCTGTGGGGTTGCCCGGCAGGCTGTGGGGTTGCCCTGCAGGCTGTGGGGTGGCCCTGCTCCGGGGCAGGCAGGGCTGTCAGGGGAGCAGCACCCAGGGCTGAGCTGATCTCTGCTTTCCCCGGGGTGTCACACCCCCTGTCACACCCACTGCCACACCCACTGCCACACCCCCTGTCACACCCACTGTCACACCCACTGTCACACCCCCCTGTCACACCCCCTGTCACACCCACTGTCACACCCACTGTCACACCTACTGTCACACCTACTGTCACACCCCCCTGTCACACCCCCT